>PVLD010019709.1:0-35697 GCA_004027595.1 Dinomys branickii
AACCAAAAACAATCAAAAGAGATAAAGAAGGCCATTACATACTAGCTAGGGGAAAGCTGCAAGAGGAAGAGATAACAATCCTAAACATTTATGCACCAAACAATGGAGCATCAAACTTTACAAGTCAAATCTTAACAGACGTGAAAAATCAAATAACTAATAACACTATTGTAATAGGGGACCTAAACACCCCTCTGACGCAAAGAGACAGGTCAACCGGACAGAAACTCGGTAAAGAAATAACAGACCTGAACCTGAAGTGTGAACAAATGGACTTAGTAGATGTATACAGAGTGTTCCACCCCACAACATCAGAATACACGTTTTTCTCAGCTGCACATGGGTCTTTCTCTAAAATTGACCACATTCTAGCCCATAGAGCATATCTACCTAAATGCAAAAGAATTGAAGTTATCCCATGCATATTATCAGACCACAGTGCAATGAAATTGGAAATTAATGACAAAGAGAACTCCAAAAACAGCATAAACACTTGGAAATTAGACAACAACCTCCTGAATAACCAATGGGTCACACAAGAAGTTAAAGAAGAAATTAAAAAACACCTACAAATAAATGAAAATGCAAGTACAATCTACCAGAATCTGTGGGATGCGATGAAAGCAGTCCTCAGAGGGAAATTTATAGCAATGAACTCATATACACAGAAAACAGAAAGAGAGGAAATAAATAGCCTAATGCTACACCTCAAACTCTTAGAAAAAGAGCAACAAGCCAAACCAAAAGCCCAAAGAAGAGGGGAGATTAAAGAGTTGGTTTTTATTCAATTATGAATATCATAATTGTTCACATTCACCTTAGTATTATCAGTTCACACTTTGTCAGTTCTTCTCACTGAAGCACTTCCTTCATCTGGCTGTTCTGACAGTGCCATCTTGCTCCTTTCCTTTTCACCACCAGCTACGTTTTAGCCTCCTTCACGGTTTTTGCTTTTGTGTCTGCCTTTAAACCTAGTATTCCCAAAAGTCTAGACGCATTATGATCACAATGAATTAGTTTCTGCTTGCAATTATAGAAAATGATACCTTTTGCACATTGTCTTAAGATGCTGTTATAAAATTGTTTTTGACTTGATCCTTTGAATGATTCCTTTATTAGATGATCAAATTTTTATAGAATGGAATTATACCATATGGAATATTGAATATAATCAATAATTGGGAGCATGAAAGAATTTGATGAATATTTCCTTAATGAATGAGTGAAGACACTGGTATATTCACAAGTTTTATAATCCAACATTATCTGTTATAGATATTGATAAAACTTCTAGATCTACAATTAAATTTTAACCTATTTTTCCTTTGCGTATGCAAATAATGTCCTCTGTATCCTTTTTGATACCCACAACTGCTGCTCGAATCAGTCCAACAAATACACGTGGAATGTACACAACATACATGATGGTATGGAAAAATAAATCATCATCGTTCATGTCTTTACAATTTCTTTAAAGTTGAAACATGCTGATGACAGAACTTAGCTAAAATGTGGGAAATTTACTTTGTAAATGTGTAAAATTTAAGTAATTTATATTATTTATTCAGAATAACAGAAGACAGTTTTATTTTATATCAATATTTCTTCATAAAATGGTAAAATAAATCATATATATTATGATATGAGCCTATATATGTTAAAATCTGCTATTATATATTAATATAATTAATATGTATTACACAATATAATAATATATGTTAATGTTTATTTATATACATGGTAAATGTGGATACTATAGCAAAATTATATATATTTGGTCTAGTGGTCACATTTATTTTAAAGATAATAAAAAATAACAAAATAAGAATAACAGACAAAAACAACAAAGCAAATACAATAAAAATGACATGAGGTTTCAAAACAGAATGAGAGGAATTAACAGTGATTGTTATTTTGTATATTTTTTTCTTCAAAGAGTTTGCTCAGGTTGACACATGTAAGAATGTCAAATAGGTCAAATCATTAAAGAGAATAAAAAGTGAAAATAAATATAAAAAATTAATTTAATACACAAAAAACATAATTATACATTTAATACATAAAACAGTTAAAATAAATACATAAAATTAATTTAAAATACATGAAATAATTAATTTTATTAACATATTTGAAACAATATATTTAAATTATTGTTTCAACCACATTACATTTTTGTTCATATTTTTTACTAGTAACAATAAAAAAATGGGCAAGTGACATGAATTGACACTTCAGAAAAGAAGTCAAAATGGATAATAAATATATGAAAGTGTTCAACATCACTGGCCATTATAAAAGTTCAAATTAAAACAATACTAAATTTCCATCTTCTTCCACAAATAATGACTGTCAAGTTATCAAACAATAACAAATGTTAATGAGGTAGTGGAAGGAAAGGAATCCTTCACTATGGAAATCAGTTTCGGGATTCCTCAAAAAGCACAAGAGAGACATTCCATCTGATCTGGTATTCTCCTTTTAAGTATCTTCCTGGAAGAGTTAATGATAACGTATTTCAGTGACATGCACACCCATGGCTATAGCAGCACAGTTTATAACATGTAAATCTTGGAAGCAGCCTATATGTTCACCAACACATAAATGAATAAAAAAATGTGTTCACATACAACAGATTACCAATCTATAAAACATGTTTTGGAAAATGACTCTCCCTGGAGTCCATAATTTTTGGTAAAATAAATCAGACACACAATCTTAAATACCACACAGTTTCTCTTACTTGAGAAACCTACAATGAAAATAAAGAGCAAAGTAATACATAGATGATAGGAACCACGGGCGACACGTTTTACAAAAGAGAAAGGGACCAAGAGTCAGAGGGAAGGGGGAGGAGAGAGGGAAAGGAAATGAGGAAAGGAATTAGGTGTGTTATGTATTTGTGCCAGCTCTCAACAAGGAATGAAAATATTATCACTGGAAAATTTTACATTGCTTTTGTATTTCTAAAGTCTTCAAACTTTAGCATTCACTTTGTGTTACAACATCACAATTTGGATGCAGAATTTTTTTTACAATACATCCTCTTTATATAGTTGACATGAAATTGGTAGTTAAATAGTAGTTGCATATATCCAAGTTTATGCCAATATTTTCTAGGAAATTAAGCACAAGATAATAACATATAGTTTTATATCCACATGCTACAGAATAAACTAGTTACTTTTTCCAGCAGAATTAATTTGATTTTCAAATACAAGCAGACCTGTGTAAAAACTGCATGGTCAAAGTTCATTCTTTTGCTAGCTTAGTGGTATACGTGTTAACTTCAAAGGTACGTTGCCTAAAATAAACCCAATTTTAACTTTATCAGCATCTAAAAAGCTCTCTTTAGATTTTTTCTTCGTACTTTCCCAGGCCAAGACTTTTTGGATACTGATTCACATTCGAAAAGGCGTCAAATCATGTCTGTGTGTTTGTTTTCTGTATCAACAGTGGTTTTTGCATTGCACTGCTCAACAGAGCTTTATTTCTGTGGCAATTCAAACCTCATTGACATGCAGTGCGCTCTCTCAGTAAACATCGATCAGATTATCATATCTTTTCTTTGTTACTAAATAATTGGTAATCACATCTTTTCTTTCAAGGAAAATCTTGAATTTGACAGCAAAGCACAGTAAATCTTTTTCACTATTGCATGTTGGGAGAAGTACAGTTTTACATCTGTGACAGTTTTATATCTTTTACTTCAGACAGTTGAGGACAGACATTTTCAGCATGTGTTATACGATGCAAAACCCAAACAGTTAAAACAATCAACAGATCTGGACCATAATCTTTAAACTTGCAGCACTCTTTTTTACAAATACAAATGATTTGAGAAATACTTGTGGTATGATTTTCATTTTGGAGACTGGCCTCAACATGTCGTTTCTTTGTAAATTTGAAAAGTCTTTGAGGACAAAAAGTCTTATTTACTGACCTGCACCTATTCTTTTGTCCAATTAATCTGAACCCTAAATATGTGGATTTTATTATTTTTAAAGAAATGATCACTGGCATTAGTAGGAAGGTACTATATTCTGTGGACAATTGTTTAGTGGCATTTGAAAATATTCACATTTTATCTAATTTATTTTTTCTTTCACTCTAATATTTACTATTATATTTTCACAACTAAAATAAGTTATCATTTTCTACACAATAATAACTTCATTACTTTAAATGAAATTTGAAAATTAAGTATTTAAGCAAAATTAAACACCTGGACAATATAGCAAAGTTCCTGCTACAGAAGTCTTACAGATTGTCTTATGGAAGTCTCATAATGTGGCTTTTTAATCTTGACTATTTATCTTGGCCCATGGTTTTCCCTCAGTTAGAAACTCTATAACTACCAGCATTCGGACACAGATTCTTTTATGCCACTAAGAACAAACTAGTAAAACTAAAATTCAAAGCATTTATGCTTCATGAGCACTAAACACATTACATGAGTGAAAGAACTTATTGTCGTCTGTGGAAGGGTAAGCAGAAGAGTTTCTGGTGGGAAATTTGTCAGAACGAGTTGAAATCAGGAAGGCATATTAATTATTTCATTATTGCTTGACAGAATCCACCAAACTGGAAATAGCAGAATGTCCTCATCCGCATACATGCACCGTAAGGTTAGGTGTGCGCCCACTCTCTGCCAGCTTTGACTCCCCTCTCCCTAGCGGGAACTGACTCAAAGCCGTCAGCTTGTACTTTCCCTCCTACCCTTCTGTGATAGATACAAGGCTGATCACCCGCCCCCACCCTGCCCTCGAGACCGCATCTCACATCTGCTCTGTTAATCTAGCAAGAATTCAGTCCCCTGGCACAGGCCTCAGAAAGGCTCTCAGTGAGATGACTTTGCTTGAATATTACATAATATTTTTAGCTTAACATTATGTATCTATGAAATAAATACAAATAAAATATAAATATAATAAATAATATATTTATAGACATACAATATTTATACACCTTACATATAAGCACATGACATACACATTTGAAACTTTTGTCTTTTATTTGCCTTGATCTGATCCTACAGTAACTGATAATAGGCCAATAAAAGAATGAATAAGTGTAGAAAATTTAACACTTTTGTGTAAATGCTGCAAGGCAAAGAATGTATGAAACTCAAAGTATCTTTACAGGTATCAGGTGGCTTTGCCCATTCTGTTTACTTTCACGTCTACCTGCTTAAATTCAGAGATCTTTTCAGGTAGAGAGGCACTGGAACAGTTACTCCTAGAATTTTAGTTTCACATACTTGCATATGGACTGATGCCTAGAAGCATTTTTCTGGCACTTGGGTAAAGACTTAAAACAAAACAAAAATAGAATATGTACTAGGGTGCTAGTCCCCCTTTCAGAAACAGATAAATGTGATTTATATTTGAAGCATTAGTTTGAGTGAAATTATTCTTCAAGACAGATTTAACATTTGAGGCTTCCAGTCACCAAAAACAAACCTTATATTAAACATGTCATCATAAAAGCTAGATCTCTTTTAACGCTCCTCTTCTGCTCCATTATGCCTGGCATATGTAATTGGTGATCTCCATACCTTGAAAACAATATACTTCTTCAAACCCCAATGCATATATTTTATTATTATTATCACGATAATGATTACATTGTTATTGTTGTACAATTTTTAAATTCATGATGCAAATGATTATTTAAGTATATTTCATATTTCCTTCTGAAATGGCATAATGTGTTAGCAAAGTATACCACAGTGGCTTCTTGGCCTATCAGTTCTGAGATTGTTTCCTCTAACATCAGTGTTTTTTTTCTGAGTTATTTTACTGTAGCAGGCAGGACATCTAACTGAATATATTGCTTTGCTGAAAGAGCCTGGACTTTAATTCTGTAGCAGTCCTGTTACATTACCATCTTTCAGGAGACCTGTCACTAAGCCATGGCAGGAGGGAAGAGGAGCAGGAAAGAAACATTGATGAGGGCAGTTGCATTCTGGTGATTTCCCAAGAGAAGACAAGCACCAATCTACTGAAGGACTTCGGCTGCCAGCAGGGGAGATCAGGACGTTGCCTTTATTTCCAGCATATTAGGGATGTTTCAGTTCTGCCTTGCTCAGCTGGATGGAGAACATGCTGACAGACCCTGACCTTTCAGCAGTGGAATGAGGGAATCTGAAGGTTACTTTATGGCTACCTAGCAACGAATTCATAAGTCTCACAATCTCTAAGAATTGTGTTTGTGGTCATATCTTTTAGGGAGAGTGAAAAATCTCTATTGCAACTTCACAAAAAACATTTATACAATGATATTTTATAGGTTTTTATTTTCCCATTACATGAAGGTAATTATATTTCTTTCAGAAGGAATATCTTTCCGGTATCCATGGGCTCATGCTATGCTGCTAAGAAAGATAAATATTATCCATACTCTCAAAATGAAACTCATTTCCTCTGACTTGTGCATAATAGCAACCGAGTCTTGTCAGCCAGGCTGGGATTTTGTCCTAGTATTCATCCAGGAGCATCCTCCTCTTCATGCACATTGAAATTGTGCTTTCATCCTGTGCTGATTTCATGCAGGCTGCTCCTCTGCTGGTGATTCCCCTTCTAGGTATTTTGCCGTAAGATCTGAAGACATAACATTACAATGAGAAAAGCATACTCATGTTTATAGCAGAACAGCTCATGACAGATAAATTTGGAAGTGGACTATATGCCCACACACAGATGAATAGATACATAAAATGTGACCTTTATGTACAATGGAGTGCTACTCTGCCATAAAGAAGGATGAACTTGAGACATTTGTAGGAAAATGGAAGCGCTTTGAGGCCATCCTGTAAGGTGCAATAAATTAGACACACAAGCTTAAATGACCCATGCTTCCTCTCATAAGAGAAGCCTAAAATACTGTTAGGGTAAAGAGTGAAATAAAAGACTGATCAGGAAGCAGAGACGTAGATAAAAGGCAAAGGGGATGAACGGGGGAGAGAGGAGGGAGGCGGGGAGGAGAAAGGAATGAAAACTATCTAAGAGGCAGCAGGGGGCGTAGTCCTACACTCAAGTTCTTTATAGAGAAGCCCTATATAGTTTTATTTCTGTACGAATACTGTACCCTGTAATTTTTAGACAGATTTTCTGACCCCACTATTTAAATATTCCACTACATAAAAATATGTTCAGAAAATTTTATGTTATTTATCCTTGGATTCTTCCATCTTTTCGGGGTCTCGGATTCTCCCTCTCTGTTCTGTGTTTGAAGAACACACTCGTAAGTCCCTGTGTCTTTTGCACAATTATTTCCATTAGAAGAAGCTCAGCTTTTGTGAAGTGCAGCACTGCTGACGAGATCCGACCCAATTTTCCAGAAGACCTACTGCTTGACGGTCTTCTCTCTATTGTCTTGCAGAGGTTTCCTCCTCCTTTTGCTTGGTGGATTTCCCATGATATGGAAATATAGAACTTGTCCTGTCTTTAAATTTTTTCCTCTGCCCACAGCTTCTCCTACAGTAATTTATTTTCTTTCTTCCATGCAAGACTTCCTCTGAACTTGTTTATGCTCACAAATGCATTTTCTTTCCTTTGTACTCTCTTGAAACCTACTGTAATCAAACTTTTCTACATACCCTTGGCTGAACCTGGCACAGCCAAGATCACTCCTGATTTTCATAGAGTAATAATTCTCAGTGCTCATGTCAGAATTCATTACAATCAACCATCTGGAGAGTTCAGCATAGTTTATTACTACTTCTTTTAAAACATAATCTATTTGACTTTGGCACATGATACATCTGGTTTCTGAGAGTGCAGTGCTTGCATTAGATGCAGTTAGAAGGTTATGCGTCGTCCACAGAGAGGCTAAATCTGAAAATATGACCCACTAGCTTGCTTTGTTGCCAGTACCCCTAGCCCCTATGAGAAAGGGGATACCTTGTGTGTTGATATTTAAAAATTGCTATGGTTACCATAGAACTTAGGTATTATTTATAGTATTTTTCTGGTTTTCAACATGCAAATTTAAATGGAGATTTCCCCTGGGAAGAAGTTGGTGCCAACATAGAACTGCTTGAGCCTCTTTGCAGAGTGGTTTGAACATCCAGCCCCTGTGGCTGTTGCATTTAAACAATGTATTCAGAAAGAAGGACACATCAATGTCAGGAAAGGTGAAGTAATACAGCCAAGTCATTCCAACCATATCTGTTGTTTTACACTAAAGTTGGATCGTGTGTGTGTGTGTGTGTGTGTGTGTGTGTGTGTGTGTGAGTACAGGATGTAAAACGGAAGTAGAGAACAGTTTACCATGTGTAATATTTGTTTGCTATATGTGCTAGGCCGTATGTGAAATAATTTATTGAAATGAGATATCTTTAAATTTGTCATTTAGTTTTCTATTTTTTGGAGGGATACTGGGAATCGAACTCAGGACCTTGTGTTTGCCAGGCAGGCATAGCACTACTGAGCTATATCCTCAGCCCCTTCTGCTTTATTGTTGTTTTAAATAATAAAAAATTATAAACTGTAATATTATTAAAAATTATGGTGACTGAACATCCTTTTTGAAAAAGATGTTGTGAAATGCACTAATTGGTTTAATTATTCTGTTTAATTTTTAATTAAACCTGGTTGATTTTAAAAACAGTTTTTTCCTTTCACAATTCTGAAGGCTCAAAGTCCACAGAGAAGGTGTCAGCAGGTGTGGGTCCTACTGGATGCTGCCAGGGGAGGGAAAGCCTGAGGCCTAGGTCTTTGGAGGGCTGAGCTCTGTGTTCCCTGCAGACTGACCCACCGTCCTCCCTCACTGCACGTCCATCTCGTGTAAAAGTTTTACTTTTTATAAGAGTACTAATCATGCTGTACTGGGGCTGTCTTCCTCACTAGCGACTTCACGTTTTGTTATTAATTTTACTATGACATGCATATATGACTGCATTTTAACCTGATTAGTTCTTATACCTCTATCTCTAAATTTTAGAGCTCACGTTCTCAGGAAATGGAGATTAGGAATGAGCGGCAAGAAAGAGGAAAAGGAAAGGCAGACAGACAGACAGACAGAGGAGGAGGGCAGGAGAGGGGAGGAAGGGAGAGAGGGAGGAGGAAAGGGTAGGAGGGGAGGGGGAGGGGGGAGAGACAGACAGAGAGTAACAGAGAAAGAGAGGGAGGGAGGAAGGGAGGGGGAAGGAAGGAGAAGGAAGAGGCAAGGGAGGAGGGAAGGAGGGAGAGCGGGGGTGGAGGGAGAGAGGACGGGGGAGCAGGGAGACAGAGGCAAAAGTCACAAAAATGTATACACACCTCAGCAAAAGAAAAAGATATTTCTTTCAAAAAATCATGCTGCTCTCCTGGGGGCACTAAAGGACGTCTTATATCACAGAAAACCCACCGCAGGGCCAGCACTTGGAGAAGAGACTGGAAATGCATGCGCAGCCACCTCCGTGTGTGACCAAGGTCTCCCAAGCATCAGGTCTCCATACTAATTAGTGTCTGGAAGCTGAGGGCTGCCACTTGAGCCCCTCTTGTAAGTGTAGAGGCCAAAGGTAACTTGTGTTAATCTCATGAAGTCTAAATAAATTGAGTATTAAAATATTTGTACAAGTTCTCCTTTTCCTCTGAAATGTATATACATTTTGACAGATTCCATATATATTGCAATAACGTATATACTTTACATTCTGCAAAATAAAGATGCCATGTTGTCTGTCATTAATATTCACTATATTTGATCAGGCATATTGAAATGCTTTCATTGTAGCAAGTAGTAGTTAAGAAGTTACCTACTTCAGGTACTAGGTTGGTAAATCCCAGCTAAATTTACTACATAAATTCTTCATCTGGTATGAATTTATCTGGTACATTGTAAGTAAATAGCATCAAGTGAATATTTTTGTTATACGCATGTATGACTTCCCTACGGTGAGTGTAATTATTATGTGCTCCAAACAAGCACCAATAAAAGTAAAAAAAAAAAAAAAAAAAAAACAAGATAAGATAAAAATTAAAAATGCTGTGCTGTGTTTATTTGTTTTGATTTTTTTTGAGGCAAGATCTTGCTATGTACTTCCTGCTGGCCTTGAGCTCACTATGTGGTACAGGCTGACCTTGAACTCACAGTGATCCTATGGCTTCAGCCTCTGTGTGTTAGGATTACAGGTCTGTACCAACACGCCCTACAAAAACTACCTTTTCTAATCGTAGAAAAAATAAAATACGTTTAGAAACAAAAGTAAAAATTTCAAATAGGTCTCCCTTTATGATGAAAAAATGACAATGTTTTGCTAATGTAACATCAGCTGCTCTAACAAGTACCCCCAAAGCATCAGTACATTACTTTTGCCTAAATAATAACTTGACAAATATTTCCTAAGTCAGGTGTTTGTTTCCAGTTAATGACGGATTCTGGCACTTTCCACACAACATACATTTTTACATAAAGTTTCCAAACGCATCCCTGGGAATTACGCTCATTATGGGAATGTGCTGGGTGCCTTTCTAAAGTGGAAACATTCCGCTCATTCTCAACATCCCTGTTCTTATTCCATGGAGCAGCACTCGGAAAGGAAAGTTAACCCTACAGCTTGTTAGAAATGTAATGAATTTGAGAGAAACATAACTAGCAGGACAAACAATACAAAACAGAAAGTAAGGTGTTTCATTAAATTTCTTAAATTTGACTATCAAATGCACATTGGATTTTCAGTAGTATGGATGTGATTACATAATTGTCTGGGAGGACATTTTTCTCATTTTAAATGTTGAAAATACATAAGTGTGGCTATTTTTCTTATTTTATGAAACGCTGAAGAAGACACTCATATTTATTATACAGCTTGCCCAAACAACATTTAAATTGTTGTATTTGGTGATATTTTTGTTTATGTGGACAGTGGGTTCCTGAAATTAGTGTAGTATTATGTTCTGCAGCTGTTCTTCTCAATCTGCACATTATATTTTGTAAAATGCTTACAACAAAATTTCACAGGCTGGGTGGAATTTCCTCTCCAGAGCACAGCAGCCACCTAAAGAGCTTTTAGTAAAGATGTATATTGAGATTCAATAATCAAGTAGCATTAAAAAGGTGTACTGACTCAACTTGAGATAAGTAATTTAGGTTTTCCAAGTATGACAGTGTTGATTTGATTTAGACATTCCATATTTGTTTTTTTCTTAAATGTCGGAGCAGTATTTATGTGAAATGTTCAGTATGGAAAACTTTTTTCCACTAACTTTTTTTTAAGTTTCAGTTTCCTTCTAGAAGCATAAAAGTAAATATTTATATAATAAAGTCACTAAGGTCCTTTAACTTTGTTATGTGTATGTGTGTGTGTGTGTGTGTGTGTGTGTGTGCACCTGTGAAAATACATAATTTGCTTTATTTTTACAGTGAAAATGTTTTTACCTTACTACCTATTTATTCACTTCCTAGAATGGCCAAAAAAAAGTATCTCAAATGATGTGGCGTAGAACAATGGAAATGTATTTTCTTCAGCTAAAATTATAAAATCAAGATTGAGCAGGACTATGAGGCTTCTGAAGCCTGGAAAGAAGGAGTGCTTCTTTATTTCCTTCAGATTTTGTAGCCCCAGATGTCCCTTGGTGTGTGGTAGCATAATTCTACTTTCTGCCTTACATGGATCAAAATTTCCCTGTATTTAAATATGGGCACCAATTACTCTGGGTAATGGCTCATTGCATCTTCACATTTTTTTCCTGACTTTTTTTTTTTTTAAATAAAAGTACAAAAACATATTAACAAACAGACACCAATTAACATGAAAAATAGTACAATCACAACTGATCTATAGACAAGGTGATATGGTCTCAACAGTAGTTATTGCTTTATCCATTGACTATTTTTAAAGACTGCTTAAAAAATACCATATTCTGATGTAACAGGGTTTGAGATTTGAACAAATTTATCTTAGTGGGAACACAATTCAACCCATAACTTCTGATTACACATTTTGAAGAAGAAATTTTGGAATAATACATCATATATTGGCATATATTAGCTATTAGAGTGGAAGTTTGTATTTCATATAAAAGTTTTACATTTTTCTCCATTTACAAAAGCATCAGAATTTAATACACGTACATGAAGTCATTGTTTCCTAATCCCAATTCATTCCAACACTCCCCATTATGTTTACCAACTATCAATACCAATACGAATGGAAATCATTATTCATGATCTGCTGACAGTATGTATGTCAGTGTAAAATTTATAAAACACTATATTCTTTAATATTGTTACATGGAATATAGAATTCTAATATCTGCTATAACACTATAAGTATTCTGTTTGCTTTATGTTAAATTTTATTTTGAATCCAATTTACTTGTTAGAGACAAATATTTTAAAACTTAATATTCCTTTAATTTTTTATTTTCACTTTGGCTTACTAATAATGTCTTTAATCTAGAGAAAATTGAAATATGTTAATATTTTATATATATTTAAACAGATACATATTTCACTCTACCTCATTATTCAAATTAATTGACACTTACTTGAAAGAGTGGTAATATTGTAAATTAGTCTCATTACTAACTATAAAATGAATATATATATGGTAAAATTATAAATATTTTTGCACTGTAAATGTATGATGTCAAAATACAAGCTTACATTTTAACATTGTATTGATAAATTAATTCCATAAAATAAACTACACTATAATTTTATTCTGTGCCATTTATACATTGTGTAATTCTCTGAATCATTGTTATGGGGTACTGATGTTTTAAAAAATCTAACCCAAAAGATACTTGATTTTTCTTGAGAAACCAGAATTAGTAGAAATAGTAATAAATACAATTTTATAAAAATGATAAGGTGACATTTTCTGCAGAGTTGTAAAACAATTTGAGTATCAGGCTTTAAAAAGCATGCAGAACCGCAATGCAAATAATAAATGAAGAGCTGCATTGCAGAGGGGTTGCTTCCTACTCACCTGGAAAGACAAAGAGAATCGTTCGTACCGCTTAAGGTCAAGTCATGGCTTTATGTTTTGTTATACAAACCAAATATCTACATTAGAGCCTCAGATTTTATAAAAACAGAATGCTTTAAACTGTTCAACAGTGAAGAGCACATTTTTCTTGTTGTGAAGAAAATGTCTTTTGTACAGTAGAGTGTGTTTCTAGGTGCCAGTTCATGTGTGATTTATCCTACACATATTCTTCAATTTACTTAAAATGTCCTGAAAACACATTATGGAATTATCTTAGTATTAGAAGTAAAAATTCAACCCAAGAGACTCTGGCAATCCCTCCACCAACAGTGAAGTCCCAAGCTCAAAGCAGATCCGGTATTTATTCATGGCCAAGTCATTTGCAACATTCAAAGAAAGATTACATGATTCATTATTCATATGGCTTTCTAGTTGATGTTTTCCAGTGGTAAATTCTGACTTCCTTTGTTGTTACCACTCTTCACTTTCAAATTTGGGCTCCTCTGGAATCACACAGGACTCACGAATTCCACAAAAGTCTCCAGTGAGACTCAAAGGAAATGACGTCAATTTAGGGTATGTAGAATGTAATAGTTTAAAAGTAAGCAACGGAAAGACATAGACACATTTGCTGAAGATGATTTTAGAGAAAAGTTATGTTGTATATAGAGAAAAACTGACAAGTTAAAATCAACATAAAGCTAACAATAAGTAGAATTTGAGGAGAAATGGAGAAAATACAGTTGTGAATAATGGAGAAAATTTACGAGATAATTATGCAGTTGCAGGTTATTAAATCGAGGATTCTCCTTCATAATTTCACCTTTCTATGTGCTATAAGGGATAATATCAGTGTTTGAAAATAATGGATATAAAATTGCAGTTGAGTACTTAAAAATGAGTATGCTTTTATGGCAAATTTGGGTAACAGTTCATAGAGTTAAACTAAGATACATAAAACTATGTGCTGTGAGTCAGTTTGAGATTGAATAGCTTGTACAATTTAGCGGTTGGTGCAATTCCACCTGAAGGTCTGGATTACTCCCGGCCTGTAGATATAGAAGGACAGTTAATGGAAGAAGCTAAGAAGGCTCACTAGAGAACAGTTAATAAAACGGTACAGCAATTCATGGTAAGCTAAATGTGAAAGGGAAGTTAGGATGGCTCTCATAGAAATGATGAAAATAAAGCATCATAGGACAGGTCATCCAAAAGGGGTTGAAGCTGGAGCGAGGGAAGTGTGGAGAGCTGGAAGGATGGAAACTGGTGGTAACAGAGGAGGAAGGAAGTTTGTGACACCAAACAACCCTACACAAAGCGATGTTCAATTAAAACTTACACTAGAAAGTGGGGTTAGCCCTCAATGGCTTATGGTAATTATTCTGTTTTAAGTTGTGTGTAAGCTGTGTTTTGAAGTAGAAAGTAAATGATAACCAAAGCAAAATTCTTGCATTGGAATAGTATGTAGGTGTGAGAGGGAATATTTTATTAATAGTGAGTACATCTTCATTTTCAGTGTTCTAAATTTTTATAAAGATTTTAATAAACTTCACAGTTAGCAAGCAGTTTTGAACTTAGGATTCTTGGTTGTTCTGACTTCCTGATTTTAAGTGGGATCATTTATCTTCAAAATATCACAAATTTCAAAATTGGTTTTAATTTATTTTATTCTGATTATGTTCTGCAAAGCAGAGGACTCTACATTAGTAGTTTCTGAATGTTTTCATCCTACTTCAGACCCCTATTTTCCAGTATGAGAATTTCAGATGGGTTGATGTCAGTTGAGCCTGAGAGACAACAAATGACAAAGAAAAATTGCAGAAGTGATCCAGCATCTTTCACGGGAACTACATGGATGAGTCAACGGAGGACACGGCAGCACGACCTCCAGAAGTCTGCTTTCAATGATGCCACTGAAATTCCAGTGAGAGTGGCAGGTGGAGTTTGGACAATATTCGTGGCTCCAGAAGTTTGTTGGCTTTCTGCTCCAGATTTAAAACCTAAAACCATGAGCATGAAACTGGTTTCCCATTCCTGATAAATCCTAGGTGGTATTATATCTGCATTGCATTTGAATCCGGATAGGAAAATCAGAGAGCTCTTCCCACCCCCTCAGGAAACGGGACTGTTCCCAGCTCTAAAATCACAACATGGTTGATATTTTCATAATAAGTCAGAAGTAAATTTTTCTGTGCCATTTGGAATGCAG
This sequence comes from Dinomys branickii, assembly GCA_004027595.1. Lineage (NCBI taxonomy): Eukaryota > Metazoa > Chordata > Mammalia > Rodentia > Dinomyidae > Dinomys > Dinomys branickii. Next base: position 15,126 of record PVLD010019709.1, read on the forward strand.
CTATTTACACCAGGCCCCTCACCTCCGAGCACCCAAATACTGTAGTGCAGAAGGTGAGGGTAGCGGGAGACCGGAGGCTGCCCATGGGAATATCGTGGTTACTGCACTGACTGTGGCTGAGAACCTTCCAGAATGCGCACCCTTCTTCTGTAGAACAAGAGAGCTGGGAATGGGAATGCTTTCTGCTTTCTTTTTACACTTCTGAAATCATTTGAGAATTATGCTTTCTGCGAAGGATAAAGACGTGTCCGAGTTAGGAAGTTATTCGTGAAATGGTACTGGTAGGCCTAACAGTGTACTCTTTTCATGTGGATGCTTTGTAGAGAATTATTTTTCTTAAGCAGTGAAGAGAGGTGATCATGTTTATATTATTTCTTAAGTCATGCTGGCTGTTTCCAGGCCTCGTCCAGCCCCAGAGGAGGCCTCTGCCTACTCGTTCTGCTCGGTGTTCTCTTGTGATTGGAACAAGAATGCTTAATGTACTAATTTTACCCTAAAACAACCCATCAGAAAGCTGAGAAAATGAAATAAAATAACCAGGAAGTGAGGACAGGAAATTATTCTCTTATTATAGGTAGTCGTTTTCCATTTTGTTTTTTTTTTGTACCAGGAACTGAACCAGGACCTTGCGCCTGTGGGGCAAGCACTGTGCCTCTGAGCTCTACCTTTGACCTCTATTTGCGTCCTTCCTGTGTCTCTGCCTCCTGGCTCTCTTTCTCACCATGTTCAGTCCTTATATAAAGTATATGCTCATATGCACATATATATTCAAATTTGTACTTCATTTTAAAGACTTCAGTTTTTATAGCCCCTAATGGTCACATATTTTCTTGCATTTTTAATTGCCACTTGTATCACTTACCGTGCTCCTGGACTCTGTATTTCCTCAGAGAGCTACTGAACTTTACCACTTGTTCCTCGGTGTACCTTATTACCCCTTGAGACAGAGGATTTGCATCTATTTATATAGCTCCTATTGGAGAGAATTGTTAAATGTTTTTAGAATTTATTGGACTTAGCAAGGTAAATGGGTGGTGGGAAATGGGATGCGTGCAGGGAAGCAAATCAGCATCTTCAGAGACAACCCTGGTCACTATCTTTTCACCATCTCCTGAGTTACTCTGAAGCCTTGTACATTATTTAACTTCATTGCTGTTCTCTAAAGAGAATAAAGAGGAATCCGTTATGCTTTCCATCCAGCACATAATAGTAAAAGTGGTTACAGGTCAACGGTTTTTCCATTATTCTTGGGAGCTCTTAATTGCACATACTATTAGTATTGCTTCTTTCCAGGCAATAGAAAAATGAGTCTGCATAAATGCTAAGCATATCAGTCCATAAAGGCGCAAATTGTATATGCTGCTTAATGTAGCATTGCTGATGCAGCCCCACTGGGCTATGAGATGCATATTCCTTGTTCACGGCTGAGGCCGGGAGGAGTCGGTATGTGTTTCTAGGTTCGGCAACTGCCACCTTATTGAATGCAGAGGGTTGTGGCCTGTGATGAAGTTTCTTCAAAAACAGACAAAAAAAACTTGGTTTTTTAACATTTGAAAGGTAAAAGAATATATTTGTCCAATTTAAAAACAAAAATTTACCAAATTTTAAATACCTGTAGTTTTTATAGTAAAAATAAAAGTCATTTTGAATCAGAATTGAAAACTATTTACAAGGATTAATATACGTTTAAGTACTTTTATCCAGGTGAGTCTCTTACACACATTCACTACAGGACTTCAGTGTAACTTTCACAGGAATATTCTAGACATTAACAGGCAAGGTAACACTGTTTCAATAAAATGTTTTATGCACATTACAATTATGATCAATCTCAAAAGTATATAGCATTTACATTTTAATGGCATTATTATGCTAAAAAGATAAAGGCAGGGAAATATAAAACCGTAATAAATATCTTTAAACGTGATTCTAAAATCTAAGTGCTCTCCTGTGACGCCAATGCCGTAAAAAGTAGTATCTGCACAACTGATATTCAATAAATATGTGCTGGCTGGGTGACTGACCACAGTACATGCAATAAATCTTAAGCAGTTCTTGAAGCAGCTGCTCATAAAGTATAGATAAATTATTGCAATATCTGATGTTTAAACTCATTTTCCAATAAAATGGATAAAGCTCTTATAAAAACCCAAATATATATATACATATATAAATATAAACTTCCAAGAAATATGGAATTTCAGTGAAATAAATGGGAGAGATATTTCAGGAGGAAAAATGAGAATATTCCCTTGCTTTCTTGAAGAAGAATATCTGCTTTAGAAAATACTTCTTCTCTTTTGGAAGTAAAACAATTTGCTTTTAGTTACAAAACATCTCTGCTATTCCTCTTCAAGGTATTGAGAATTCTGGGTTTTCAATCCGCACTGCCTGAACTTCTGAAAGTATTACTGTGATGGAAAAATTGTTTCTTTCTCACCAACAACCTGATTGGATTTATTTCTTGACTATTAAGTTCCCACATGTTCTTTGTGAATGTGAACTTACTTCATAGAGAAGATACATGTTTGGATCTTTAAATAATAATATAATACAATATCCATCAGAGGGACTGAAGTGATTGAAATGGTAGAACCACATACAATTTTGTCCACATATTGAAATTTATAGCAAGCCTGGGCCGAAATCATAATTTGATGATAAATATGATGCAACATTTCAAACACTTCTGGATGTTTCAAATTTTATTTGCTTTAAAAATATAAATATATAATTGCATAAATGTTTCTAATTTGCAGAGGAGGCTATGGATAAAATAGAGAATTGAAATGCTCAAAATTAAGTGAGCTTTCTCATTTTTAAAATAATTAAATGAGAATAAATTATTTTTGGAGTGTCCTAATTTTTATTTAAGCCAAACGTTTGAATTAGTTTGTGTTCAATCAAGATGCTGCAACTCAAAAATATTCAGAGCCTTGAAAATTAATGTTGCCATTTCATTAATGCCCAGTCATGAATGGGAATACTATATGTCACAAGCACTATATATTAAGATAAGATAATTAATTAAAAGCCTGTAATTGATCAATGAAGCAACAACAAAACTGAATGAAAGCAATAATCAAGGGATAAGAAAACTCTACATAGGCATATATGTGAGATAGTCAAAGGAAAACCAATAACATATTAAGAATTATATTTCAGATTTCTGCATTTATAATATTATCTAATGACAATTTTTCTTCCATTCAATCATAAAATGAAGAATTTATGACTGAACTGTATACACATTTCTTAATAATAACTAACCTTTTAAGGCCCAATAATTATCCCATTCTGAATGGGTAAGTAAAATAGCCAGAATTATATGAGCGTTACCACTTCACATGAGTAATTTTTGATTAATTTTTAGTTCCTGGAATAAACATCTCATTGCTAAATATCCTCTAACAAAAATTTCATTGCAATGACTCACTTTTAAGGCACACAAAAAACTTTTGTGTTTTATATTAACCAATTGCTCCAAGAGTATTTTCTTCCTCTGGTTTATACTGTATTTGGTTTATCCTCCTAGGGATAATGTGTTGGAGGCTTAGTTTCCAGTGTGGCAATGTTAAGAGATGATGAGACCTTTGAATGGTGACACCGATTACAAGTTGATTGGATCATTAGGAAGGACCCCCTCAGAAGAAATTAAGTATTTCTCACCTGATCGCAGCTACTTCTACAAGAAGCATTTATCATCAGAGGACGGACTGGTCTTCTTATCCTCTGAAATTTCTCATCACGTGATCTCTCCCACTTGTTCCCAGCACAGCATTATCTGCCTTGAGGTTTTCACCAGAGACAGGGTATTGTTTGTATAATGTCCTTTACTCTCTAAGTAAATATTTTCTTCACAAGTTACCTAGTTTTTGGCATTTTTAAAATAGAAACACAAAGAGGAATAATAAACTGACCTCTTGTACTTTTCCTGAAAATTTAAATTTGGGATTACATGGTTTCTGTTTCACCCATGTCCTGTGTCTAAGAAGAAAGAATGAAGATGCTCAAAAATCGTCACTTTGTGGATTTAGAAACAGAGAAAGCCAGCCTACAGGATTTGAACAGAAGAGAACTGAATAGTACCGGTGCAGGAGTGAAAGATGGCAACGGACGTCTCTCCTGGAGTGTCATGCAGTTTCTTCTCATTTCTGTGATAATCTGAGACACAGTTAAACTATTTCCAGTGAGTTTCTCCAACTTGTAAAAGGATTCTTGAAGAAATAAAGCTCTGACTAAAGTTAATACTCATAATTTTGGACATTCTGCCATGCCCGTGCTCCTCCAATATGACACAGAAAACCTTTGGCACCGCAGGAAACAATGTATTCCAATCTGGTCCATATAAGCCCTTCAACCGAACAGGACAACTCTAGACTCTGAGAACTAGGTCTAATGTTTTAATCCTACCTCCACCACCACAAACAGCCATAACCAAATCACCTGTACATATTAATTTAAAACATAGCACTCTCTTAGCCCAGGTACCCCCCTCTATAGATACTATACATGGAAGATTATAGCGCTGAGGTTGGGAAACACAGACTAATCTTCATAATGTCAGTTTTTAAATAAGAAATAAAACGAGAAAATTCATTATCAAAGCACCATTCAAATAAATAAGCAAATGAATAAAATATCAATTATTATTGTGCTTCTTACTAATTACCTGAAAAGTTTCAGTAGTAAATGTCAGAAAAGTTTCTTTTATCAGAATTAATGATAATAATTTAATTTATTAAACTCGAATAGGTATTAGTGTCAGTATTAGAGTGATATGACACTTGTTTTGGCTTCTGCATTTTCACTGCACTTATAATTTATATTCAAGAATCATTAGTGCTGTCCTTATCTGTAAAAGTAAACATTAAGAAAAATTCACTGAAAAACCTGTAAAAATATCAATAAAATCAGAGCTTTTCAATGAATAGAGAAAAACAAAAAATAGTTAATAGAATTAGATAAACCAAGATAAACAATGAAGAAAAAAGAAAAGGAAAAATAAAAAATATTTATGAGCAAATCAGTAATGGCAATAAATTAAAACCGAATGTTTCATAATAATAAAAATTGCCATGTTCTGCAGTTTCCACAAGGTAGTCACAATTATAAAGGCTGTACATGTATTAAATATTTTATTTCTTCATGTAGACCATGAAGAATCACATAATTCCTATGATCTTATCATTTAATGAAGTCAACTACAGCTATTTTGATAATTTTCCTAAAATGATAATTCATACCAATTTTCCAAGTACATAAAACTAAGTCAAGAGGACATTTTGTGATCTCTTTCCGTTAAAACAGAAAACTAGAAAATCACAGTTTAGATAGAAGGTAAAATGTGCAAATCTGTAATGATTTTGAGGGTGTAAATCAAACGTCTCAAAGACTGATAAAAAATACTTAGTAAAGCAAGATTTGAAAAGGTGATTAATAGGTAAAGCTTTAAAATTTGTAATGAGGCCTAACAGATGTTGAAGAGAAGAACTGGTAAGAATGGTATGGGAATAAATGGATACATATGATATATGGGAAGATCTTGTCCTGTAAAAAAGGAGGATGTGTATTCTCTCCATGCTTCTGTAAAAGTTCTGAAGGATTTTCAAATAAAAGTAAATTTCAAATAGGTCCATTATATCCAAGTTTCATTTTCAAATGGAAATTCATTAAATAGGGCAGGAATAAAATAGCATACAACTCTTCCTGTCATATATATTGAAAGTTAATATGACAAACTTATCATGCCATGTAAGTTGTATATCTCTCCTTTGCTAGTGTTTGTGGTAGGTATCTTGAGTGACATCTCTACTTGTTTTTCTGGCATTGTGATAGGTTCCTGTGCAATGTAAGGGTTGCTTTTAACCAATACTTATTGCTGTTCCTGTGAAATATTATACAGACTACTTACTGTATGTGTGCTCTGAACACAGTCCAAATTACAAACTTCTCAATACATAAATATAAGTGATACAATAAGATGGGACTTGTTTTAGCAGAAGACAACATGAGGGTCAAATTATAATATATCATCCTGAAGTAATACTTAGAGTTCTTGTGGGATTTGTTACGTACATGTGTTTGCAGACTCCTCAGGAAATTGTGCAGAAAGAAAGATGTATAAACCTTTAAAATGATACCTACATTCAACAGAAGCTTCTTTACTGGTGCTGCATTTCAACACAAAAAGGTGGACAACCAAGACTCTTGGGTATAGTTTTATTATTTTTGAATCAATATTCTGAGTAAGTGAAACAGCAACAAAAAATACAGCCTAGCATTGTAAACCTCATATGTAATTTCAGTACTCCGGATGGTTAAGATCAGAGGAAGTCAAGTTCTACTCCTGCTGGGGTAATGAAGCAATCCGCTAAACCTATCTGAAAAGCAAGTTAAAGAAAAGATGGAGATGTAGCTCAGTGCAGTGGTCCTGGACTCACTCATCGAGAGAGAGAGAGCAAACACTTGTGCACACACTTCACACTTCAGGGGAAGAAAAATAGTACAGAGAACAATTTAAAATAATCCAGATGAGGAACCGTTGTTTCCACACCACACATATGAAAAACCTAGTTTTCATAAGAACAGGTATTATTCCTGTAATTGCTTTATAGCCCTTAATTATAATGTAATGTAATGTATAAGTATTTATATGGTTATATTTCAAATAATATTGAAACTGGTATCTGAACATTTTGTTTTCATTCATTGGAATAACAATTTCTTCAGCAGCTGATTAGTTCCAGCATATGAAAGGTTTATTTTATTTTAAATAGTTTAGAAAAGATCTTCAATGAATACAAATCATGATTTTGAAAAGAAAAATTCCTAAAGAGTAGAAATGAAAACCTGTCAGTAAAATTTCAGTTGACAAAATAATTAAATGTAGTAACATGTTTATCATTCTACATAGCATCCTCATTACACAGGAGAATTTAGTGGAACCCAATCTAACAATAATAAAGTATGACTGAACAAAGCAGGTCATACTCTGAAAGTGAAAGTGTTTATTCCCTTAGTAAAAGCGATAGTATTTATAATTTCTCAGTCTCAAAAGACAATAGTGCATTCAGCATACTAATTAAGAAAAATTAATCAACTCAGACTTTAATGACAGTGAATATACCATGGTTGTTTCCCATCATTACTAATTATAATACTATTATAAAAATAGTATATACCATGGGGCAATAGCATAGAAATTTACAATTTCTGAGATTAAGGGAACATTATCCAGAAATTTTCACCATTCACAAAATTGTAGTATATTATCTCCTAAATTTTCAATGCAGATACAAAATATGCAGTTTTTGTAGAAAAATAAATAATTGAAAGGAAATTAATAAAATAGCTTGGAATACATCCTACGACTTATATACCACTTCTCATGTAATTTTTACAAGAACCAAGTATTTCCTTATTTTTTTTTTATTTTGCTATTAGGAAATAAGTACAGGTAATTCCTATATATTTGTATGTACACATTTTTCTGATTATAAAAATATAAATTCCTAATGGAATTTCATGTTAAGATATAAGATTTCTTGGTCAATATTTTGATGAATTGCACTGATGTTCCTGAATAAATTTTTGGTAGGAATTTAAGGTCTGTTTTTGCTAAAATAACTGACTCTTCACTTCTACTTCTAGTAGTCTCTGGTTTCTATAAACAGTGGGTTACATTCCTGCTCCAATCTGAGATAAATACCTGCTATGGTTTGTGTCTGCATGTACCCCCCAAATCCTCATGTAGTCAAGGGGTTGGCATCTGTTCTAGAGTTTTGATTGATCCATAGTCCAGTGCAGGGATTATGTGAGTGCTACACCTCGCCCCCTGGGGCAGGTAGTTTGAATACGGTGTAAAGGAGTGAAAGAGGCTGCTTGCCACCACTCCTCCCTTTTGCTTTTGTTGCTTTTGCTGTTTTCTGCTGCCATGAACTGTTGCCCTCTGCCATGTGCCACTCTGCCTTGGAGCAGGCATATCTCCCAGTTATGTGAAGTGAAACTGTCCTCCCAAGGAAACAAGTATCTCATGATGAAACCAAATTCCCCCTAAGTAAAAATATTCCCAGATCAAACAGTATCCTTCAAAATCAGACTTGAGATAATGATCAATTAGACCAAAGCTTCACCAAGATTACTAGACTATGCACAGTTTTGACCCGTGCTTCCATTGTTTCCCATACATAACCCTGAAGCTCTTGATAGTACCTCCAACATGGAGATACTATCAACATGGTCTAGGATTAGAGTGCTGCTGTTCCTTCCCAGTATGCCCCAGTGTATTGAGTGCATTCTTTTCATTCTTCACCACCACTGATTTATCTGATTGTACTTTTGAGACAATGGGTGGCCAAATCTGTTCTTTGGGAACCTCCAGAGTCAGGCTACACACTGGTGACTCTGGTAACAACTTTATGATCCAATAGGTAGGAAACTTCCTAACAAATGGAATTACGTGATAGAAAACTAAATATAAGAAGGAAATCTGTCTAGACTCTGGAAGGAGAATGCATTTTTTGGTTCAAAAATGCATGTTTTTTTCAGGGAAGAGAATCTAAATTCATGAGATCAAGACAAAAAAGCAAGATATTGAAACAATGATATAAGCTAATGTTGGATAAGCAAGTTACATCACGCTTCCATTTTACAGATCACTTTCATATATTCTCCATTCCTTTCATTTTTGTTGTTATCTATAAGGAAAAAAGTACCCAATTAGTATCATAATGTGAAATTCAATGTAGGGTCAAGTTGATAGGTATTATCCAGGGAAGTAAAGGGTAAGCAGTCCTCTGTAATGAGTAAGAGTGTGATTAATTGTGTTTTTTATTACAATACTAATACTTGAGAACATGTAGATAGGATATTTTTGCACTTGATGGTCTCTATTTAGATAATATCCTCTTTTGTCATATATACCTGCATGATTCACATCTAAAATTTAAGGGTAGAAAAAGGATCAATTGAAATTATTAATAATATTTAACATTTATTAAGTGATTAACATTTACTGGGTTGTTCTTGGAATTTTCCAAATGCTAAATTCTAACTAATTATCACAACAAACTTATGAAGTAAACATGGTCTGGATTCTCATTTTACAGGTGTGATAACTAACGCAGACAAAGCTTCAGTTACTATGGCCCCATGTTGCTTAATAAAAAGCTGAGATATTAATTCCAGATATTCGAGCTCTGTCTTTGTAATGCTCCTATCGTTGGGGCAACACACCCAACACCCACAATTTAAAAGAGGAGGGGTTCATTTTGCTTATGGTTTCAATCCATGATAGGCTTGACCCAAGACCGAAACATGACTGTAGAGGGACATGGTAGAGGAAAGTGTGTTTAACCTGTAGAAGCCATTAAATGGAGAGAGAGGCTAGAACACACCCTTTTGGGTAGTGCTCTGTGATGCCAACCAGGCCCCACACACTAACATTACATCCTGCTGCTGAACTTATCAGCAGATGAAGCTGCTGGTGACTGCAGCATACTCATGACAAAACCACCTTCACACACATAAAAACTAGAAGACATTTTAAAATGAAATTATAACAGTCTTCTCTTGTACCCCATGTCTCATGTCCACCTCATAATTTCCAAACTTTAATGGTTCTACCATTGCTGGCATGCCTACATTCGTCCAAGTCTCTTCCAAAATTTAAAACAAATTTTTAGTTGTGAGTCCCTATAAAATCGAAAAAGAAAGTTAAATGTTTCCAACACAACATGGGGCAGAATACATATTCCCATCACAAAAGGGAGAAATAGGAAGGCAGAACAGAATGTGATCAAAGCAAGCTAAAGCCAGCAAAGCAAAGTAAATCCTGTAGTTCACATTCCTGTACCCAGGGAATGTTGTGGTGAGATATGAGCTCCTAAAGCATTTGGGATGCCCACCCTTACGGCATTGCTGCTTGCAGCGCTTGTGACCTCTCTCTTGGTGTGGATCCGCTCACAGCCCGTGGCACTGCTCAGTAGGAGTTCCCTGTTTCTGACATATTTATCTTTCCAGAGTCTCAACTACTTCTTCAGCTGTACTCCCCACGCTTCATTCCCTGTCCTCTTGGGAGCACATCGGCCACACAGTTCTTTTTCTGAAATCTTGGGGGAAGCTTGCATGACCCTGTAAATCTTACATTTTTATTGGCTCTAGAAAAAGCACCAGGGGGCTGATGCCAATGAATGGTGCTAATTTAATTAACCAGGATGCCCTGAACAAGGAATGCATTGACTTTGTTTTTCTAGATATGTAAGCCTGGCTAAATAAATCCCGGGAAACCACTTCCCTTTGTGGCCTTTCTTGAGTGGAAGATTCAGGGGATGTCTCCTCAAATAAAATCTTTACAGTTTTTCACCCTTGTGGCTGTGAAGTCTGGGGTCTTGTGAATCGCTGAGATACCTTTAAGTAATGTTTTCTATTGTCCTGATGCAAAGTACTTGGGTTCTATTTATTGTAATTAGGTACCTATTTTTTCAGAAATCTTGTTCTCCTTTGCCTCTATTTTGTAGGTATTTCCACTCTGGCAAAATTGAAATTTGCTTTTTCATTATTATTCAAACTGTAAATCTGGCTGAAAGTAGCCAGAATTACTTTTGCCACAACCTGGAAAATTGAGCTACCTTGAAATTTCCTCTGCCAGATTAAGTAGTTTCACATTCTCTTAGTCTCCTGCAAATTTCAATGCATGAACTAAATAGAGACAAATTATCTGCCAGATTAGAACACACATGGGCTCCAGTCCAGCTCTAATCCTCTTTATCAACTGAAATCTTCTGAACCAGTCCTTATTGTGTGCAGTTCTGTCTGCATCCTGGTCTTCTGATCTCTGACTAGAATCTTCCATCAAGTTCTGCTTAGAGTATTATAGCACTCCTCTCACCGGAATCTCTAGGCCTTTGCAAAGAGATTTTGTCCTTTCAGGACAACCTCTGAAGCATTTGGAAGATTTTTGTCTTAATAACTATCCCATTGATGAGATGCTAAACTGGATCTTCACAGTTTAGAGGAGAACAGATGTATTTATGCTCATGGTTTAAGTCCATAGTCATCTGACTTAATGGTAGAAATGATATGCATTATGTTGATATCTTGTACCAATGTGAGAAGACTAAAAGCTTAACTAACTCATCAATTCTACATCCTAAGAGTGTAGAGGATATGCTCATTAAGCTCTAAGATGTTTTCCATTGTGTCAACCTGAGAAGTTTAGAAGTTTAACTGAATGATTCAGCAAGGGCCAGGGCCCTCAGCTTGTAAACACCCTGAGCCTCTGCAAGAGGGCAGAATAAAGATGGTGTGAGTATTAAACCCTCCCGAGGGCAGGTAAACTGCTGTCTCGGTTACTTTTCTCTCATTGCTGAGGCAAAATACCCAATGCCCAAAACGAAGGAAGGAAAGGTTTATTTAGCTCTGAGTTAGTGGAGGTTTCAGTCCATACTTGGCTGGTTCAGAAGCAGTCAAAGGGCTACAGTTCATGGCAGCAGAAGATAGCAAAGCAACAAGAGCCAAAAATGGAGAAATAGTGGCAAGCCGCTTCTTTCTATCTCCCTTACAGTGTAAACAGCCTACCCCCACCCAGGCGGGTGTGTAGCACTCACACAATCTCCATGCCTTCCTCTTCCACAGGCTCAGGATGTGTACAAAGTAAGCACCCTGGCTTCCTGCTGAGTCACTCAGCCAAATCTCTAAAATCCCCAAGTTGACACAATGTATCAACCATAACATGTGCACAGAATAGAAGGGAAGGAAACAGGCTTCTTCCCCCTTTTTTGCTCTTGTTACTTTTGCTGTCTTCGGCTGCCTTGAACTACTGTCCTGTGCCCTGCTGATTATAGACTGAAACATCCATAACCTGAGTTAAATAAACCTTTTCTCCCTTAATTTCAGATGTGAGGTATTTTGTCTGAGCAACAACAGAACGGTAACTAAGACAGAATTTGGTGCCAGAGGAGTGGGGTCACTGCTGTGACTATACATGACCATGTGATCCAAGAGCCCTTGAGAATGGCTTATGGTAAAAGTTTGGAAAGGTACAGAGATGCTGATTGAAAGAGTAGAACTGGAGCACCTCAGGCTGTTCAGGGTTTAAAAAACCAGAAAGCCGCTAAAGAGCAGGCTTGGGGAGTTTCTCCCGCGGACTGCATTGCCTGTTGGACCCCAGACAGGTACACAAAGTTTGTCTGTATTTTGCTTATGTGCAGATTTTTGCCTGAGAATAAGATTACTCAGTGGACTAAGTAATCTGGGAGAAGAAATTTCCAGGCAGTGGAATGTTGATGCAGTGGCATGGCTATTGTTGGGGGCTTTTATTGTTGAGAATCAAGAGCAAAGAGCTTAGCAGGATAATTTAAAAAGGTGTGAGTTTGGCCAGCAAGGAAGCAGCAGTAAAGCTCTGGACCACAAAGATAGACCTGAGGAGATCTCCTTTGCTGAGAATGAATAGGAGAATATAAAAGATGGTCTGAGGGTATCACGAGAAGCAGCAAATTTCCTCCCTCACAATTCAGTACCCATACACATGGGCTCCAGTCTAGCCACCCTCTGTAGCTTCAAACTGCAAGAGTGAAAGGCTTTGCTTTGAGGAGAAAACCACAAGGCACCGTGTTCCAGAATGGCGCAGGAATAGAAAATTTGTTCTTCAGAATTGGACTCAGAGTGCTCAATGATCCAGGCATTCGGCCCCTACAACCAGAAGAAAGGAATTTCAGAAGAGACCAGGCAGTGTGCCCCTGAGAGGACAGTGTATGAAGCTTTCAGTGTGAATCCAGAAGTGCAGTGAAGGTTGGAAAAGCCATGAATGTGGATTATCTAAGGAAACCTGCATGGAGGGAGCAAAGTCAGCCCAAGAGAGAAGCTGTCAGAGCTACAAGCATCAGAAGTGCCTTAGAAATGGAGCCACCCAAGCCCTTTGGATCTAACAACTTGTCACAAGTTACCTTAGATGATGCATGTGAAACTATATGTTAATATTTGCCTGGTTAATTTTGGACTTGCTTTGGTCCCATTGTAACCCCCCATTTTGTAACTTTTGGAATGAAATTGTTTACCCTCTGCCATTTCATGTTGGAAGTGTTTAACTTTTCATTTGTACAGGGGCTTGCAGGTAATAGTTTTCTTTAAATCTTGGATGATACTTGGGACCTGGACTTTTCAGCACTGCTAAAACCATTAGGACTTTGGCAACTCTTAGAAATGGACTAAATGCATTTCCGTAAAGGAGTGTACACGACACTTTAGGGAATGAGGAGCAGAATGTTTTACCTCTAATGTGCTATAAATTTGATAAACTTAATACTGGTTCTTAAGGATTGTTAATCATATGTTATAAAGTTCAAGTTATAAAATAATAAAAATAAACATATCTTTGTTTGGGAGACCAGTTTAAAGAAATGTGTTTGGTTGCCAAATTGACAAGGGGTGGATTGTTATGGTTGATTCATTTTGTCAACCTGAGAAGTCTAGGAGCTTAACTAAGTAATTCACCCGAAGACACGCCCTTATAGCTCTAGGATGTTGCTCATTCTATCACTGTGAGAAGTTTAAAAGTTTAAGCGATCATCGGGTGGAGGGTCCTCACTTTTAAACATCCTGAGCCTGACCAAGAGCAGGGCACAGAGACAGTGTAAGTGCTCCAGTCCTCTAAACCAGGTATGCTGCAGACGATATAAATGAGGAAAGAGGCTTGTGACGCTCTTGTTGCTTTTGTTGTTTTCTCCCGCCTTGAAGTGTTGCCCCTGTACCAGGCCACCCAGCCCTGAAGCCAGCTGATTATGGACTGAAACCTCCAAAAACTGTGAGCTGAATAAACCTTTCCTTCTTAATTTGGGCATCAGGTATTTTGTCCCAGTAATGAGAGAAAAATAAGTAAGGTAATATGGTACAGGATTATTACAGGGGAAAATGTGCTGAAAATATAGTAGCAAAGAAGCAGAGAGTCAAGAAAACATCTGGGAACAAGAATAGAAACTTTTAAGTCACTCCTCCTGTGAGCAACTGCAACCAATCCCCCATTCCGGACACACATTCAGCTACTGAGCTAATCAAGGAATCAATCCTTTCATGAGTGTAGTGCCATTGTGATCCTACCACCCTACACACAGATGTAGGAGTTCGCAGAAACAATTTAGATATCAACCACAATGGCTTTACAAAACATGCTTTTGATTACTATTATACTTTCCTGTGATACTCATGATAAAATACTATGGGCTAGACACATTGTTTTTTAGACAAACTGTTACTCTTTATTCTGATATTAATTTTCATGGAAATATTATACCATTTCAGTTTCATGTACAGTAAGTTAGACTTGCATTTAACTTTTTCTTTTGAACACATCAGAAAAAATTACCAAATATATTGTGTAAAGGAATTATCATTATATTCTCTGAGGACTCTCATTATTTACCTAATAATTCATCCATTCATTAAGCACCTAATGATGAAAGTATCAGCTGTAATTTTCAATATTCATGAAGTCTTTATTCACACTTTGCATTTTGTTTAGCATATGACAAAATCAGTGGAACATAAAGACTCTACTTGATATATTGATGCCTCTGATATGATTGCTGTACTATTGAAAAGTCACTGGACTTTACCTTGATTTGTAGGTGTATTTTAATTTGTCTAATTATCAGAGTATTAATCAACTTGTCTATGTTTAAGTACCAGAAAAATTAATTAATTGCAATTATTGTCTTAGTCTGTTTAGGTAACTATATCCAAAGCCCATAAGCTAAGTTGATTATAAACAAAAGAAATTTATTTTTTACCGTTCTGAAGCTCAAGAAAATCAAGATTGAGGGATATTCTATGTTTGTTAAGGTTCCATTTCTGGGTATTTAATTCACACTTTGTCATCACATCATGGAAATAAGTGATTAAGCTCTCTTGGATTTAATTTATAAGGATACTATTTCCATTATATACCACGATTCTAGTATATAATAACATAATCACTTCTAAAAGATCTTACTCCTCAGTACTTTTCTATCAAGTTAGGTATTATGGCTCATGAAAAGAATTTGGAGTACAAAAAAATTGTATGTCATACTGTCTGTGTATTTATTTATTTATTTATTTAATTATTATTTTTTTTGTGGTACCGGGGATCGAACTCAGGACCTTGCACTTGCCAGGCAAGCGCTTATTCAACTGAGCTATATCCCCAGCCCCTGTGTATTTATTTTGTAAGAATGATGGTGTTCAAAGAAATAGGTTACCAGCGTATTTGCAAAGTTAGCAAAGCTACAGGCAGTAAGTGCTATCTCACAGGTAAAGTGAAGAGCAAAGTTAGGAAGACAGGTTACGAATGACAAAGAGCATAGCTACAAATAACCATGCAGTCATCATTGAAGATATTTCCAGCTGCTACATGAGGTTCTCAGAACCTGGATGAACAAAAAGGGAGTTAGCCAGTGCATGAAAACATGCTCTAGTGATACCACAGAATGTTACATTGAGTCTATAAGGATATGAGGCCATTTATCTGTTCATGGCACCTTGGTTGATTCCATATATTGGCTATTATGAAAAGTGCGGCAAAAATGAACTTTTGTATCTGTTAGACAGAATGACTTTATCATCTGCAAGTAGATGAGTTACTGGATCATGTCGTAATTTTATTTCTAGGTTTTTGAACCCATGTGTTGTTTTCCATGACTACTGTACAAATTTGCACTCCCGTTGTAGCACAGAAAAGTTGCCTTTTCTCCCATCTTCGCAATATTTGTTACTTTGTTTCTACTTTTGACAATAGTCATTATAACTTGGATAAGGTGCTAGTTCATGTGTGGTTTGATTTTTATTTCCTTAATAATAAGTAATACTAAGAATTTTTCATATATTGTGTTTTTTATGTTTTATTTTATACATTTTTAAATTAATTGTTTATTGATACATATAATGGTAACATTCATCACGGAATATGCACTGGTACATGATATATCCTGATTCTTCTTTTCCTCCCATTCCCTTTCCTCCCGTCAACAACTCTTCCTCTCCTTATTTATAAATAAATTATAAATTTAATTATTTTCTGCTTTTAATTTCTTGTTTTATTTTCTTCTTTGCTCTTTTTTGTTTTCTCTTCTTGCCTTTTCCCCAACCCCTCCTTCATTCCCCTTCCAATTTGAACATCTTCTTCATACTTCACATCTAGTACACAGTTTGGTCTCTATTTGGACTTTCACTTTCTCATAGCAGGTAAACCACACAGTATTTACACATGTGTCTGAGATATTTCACTTAAGAGTACAGTCTCAAGGTGTATTCTTTTATCCAAAAATGTCATCAATTTATCCTTTTTATGGTAGACTAATACTCCATTGTATTCAAAACACATCTTCTTTTTCCATTGATCAGAGGGTGCACATTTGGGGCTTTTCCAAGGTTTGGGTGTTACAAACTGTTGCCATAAACATGGTTGTGCTAGGCAACAGACAAGGAAAGGACATCACATCCCCTGATTGAAAATTATAGTACAAAGCTGCTGTGATAAAACAGCATTGTACTGGCAAAGAAAAAGACTTAAGGATCAATGGAACAGATTTTAATATTGCAGAAACAACTCAAAGAACACTCAACCATCTTATTTTTGACAAAGGGTCCAAACGTTCACTGGAAGAAAGAGAGCCTCTTTCATAAATGGTGCTGGAAAAACTGGTTTACAAGATCCTGAAGACTAAACCTAGACCCATGTCTATCACTTGCACAAACTAAAATCAAAACAGATCAAAGTTCTAAATATTAAAGAGATACACTAAATCTTCTGGAACATAGAATAGGTAGAACTCTTGAAGATAATATAGGTGTAGGCAAAGTCTTTATGAACAAAACCATGATGGCACAGAAAATATTGCAAAGCATCAACAACTGGGTCTCATCTTAATAAAAATGCTTTTGCATAGCAAAAGAAATCACCTACAGAGTGAACAGACAACCCACTGAGGAGAAAAAATGTTTCCAGCTGAAAAATTTTTCCAGTCACTTTTCCAAATGACTAACATCTAGAATATATAAAGATCTCAAAAAATCATACCACTCAAATTTAAAAACCCAGTGCAAAATAGGCATCTGAAATAAACACATACTTCTCAGGCAGAGAAATGTAAATGGCAAATAAATATATGAATAAGATTCATCATCACCAGTCATTTCAAAGATGCAAATTAATACAACACTGAGATTCTCACTCCAGAAATAAAGGTTATTATCAAGAGATCGACAGATATGAAATGCGGACAAGGATGTGGAGATAAAGAAACGCTTCTCCACTGTTGGTGGGAGTATAGACTCATCCAAATACTGTGGAGATTCCTCAGAAAACTAGAACTAGAGGTCCCATTTGACTCAGCTATTCCCTTTCTTGATATATTCCGGAAAGTAATGAAAGCATCAAACCACAGTGACACATGCACACTCGTGTTTAAAGGGGACTAGTTTGTAATAGCTAAATCTTGGAAACTTCTTAGCTACTTTTATGTTTTCTTTGTTAAATGTCTCTCCAAATCTGTAGCCCATATATCTCTGGATTAGTGGTTTCTTTTAAGTATTTGGTGTTCATTACATATTTTGTGAATTATTCTCCTGCCATAAAGTAGTTGAGAAATATTTTCTCCCATTCTGTATGTCATCTCTTTACACTAATGATTGTTCTTTGCCATGCAAAAACTTCTCATTTGTCCGTTTTACTTTGTTGCCTGACATTACATCCAAAATGTGCCTTCCTCTACCAGTGGGTTGAATTGCTTCTTAAGATTTCTTGCAGTAACATCATTGCTTCAGAATTTATGTTCAGATTTCTGAAGTGTGGGTGTTGGAGGGTGCTTATACTTAGATATCTACTCTCCTATGTATGTATGTATGTATGTATGTATGTGTGTGTGTATATATATATATATATATACACACACACACACACACACACACACACAATAGTGCCAGTATCATTTATTCAACAGACTGTTCCTTCTCTGATATATTTTTCTGCCTTTGTCAAAAGTTGGTTTACTTGTGTATATGAATTAATTTTGGAGTTTTTTATTCTGCTTTAAGGATCTAAGTGTCAGTTCTTACGCCACTGCCATGGCATTTTGGCTGCAATAGGCTTGTGTTGTTTTAAAGTTAGGCACTTTTTCCTTCAAAATTTTTTGGTTAATACGGGCATTATGTAGTTCTACATAAATTTTAATATTTAATTTGATTAGTAATATAATTAATACTTTTATGGAAAGTACATTGAATTCATACAGATATTTGAACTATGTGTGTGTGTGTGTATATATATATATATATATATATATATATTTTTTTTTTTAATATTAATTCTTCTGAGCAGTACACATAGGATACCTTCCCATTTCTTTATTTCTTCCATACAGTACTTCCTTTCATCTATGGTTTATGACATTCATTATAGAGAGTTTTTCAATAGCATTTTATTCCCTTGGTTAGATTTACTCTGATAATTTTCAGGTATTATGAGTAGAATTGCTTTGTTTTCATTTTCAGCAGGTTCTTCACTGGTGTATAAAAACACTATTGTGTTTTATACACTGACTATGTGTCCTGCAACTCTTTTGAGTCACTTATCTGTTTAACAGATTTTTGAAGGTTAATTTAGGTTTTTCTATTTATAAAATTATATCCTCTGTAAATGTAGATAATTTTATGACCTCCTTTCCAATTTGCATTCTTTTGCTATTTTCCCTTGTCTAGTAACTTGGGTAAGATGTCCAGTGTTGTGCTACATACGCGATGTGAATGTGTGCACACTTCTCTTGTTCCAGATGTTAGGGGAAGTTTTTTCATCATTTTCTTATTCAGTATATTTAATGTGAATTTGTAATGACAACCTTTATCATTTTGAATTTGTATGGCTTATTTTAGAGTATTTATCATGTGAGATTTTAAATTTTATCGAAAGCTTTTTCTATATCTATTGAGATGGGAATGATGATGTAATTCTCTTTTGTCTGTATATGTGATATATTGTGTTTATTAATTTACAAAGAATAAATCATTGTTACCCCACAGAATTAATTTCACTTGATCATGGTGTGTGACCTATTTGATGTGCTGTGTCGTATTAGTTTTTCTATAATTTTGTTGATAATATTTGCACTTATTTTCATCAGAAATATTGGCCCATATATTAGTATTATGGTAATGCCAGCCTTAGAAAACCTTGAGGTCTACACTTTCAATTTCTTTAAAAAAGTGTAAGAAGAATTAAAATTAGCTTCTTAAAAATGCTTTATAAAATTTAACTATAAAATCATTTGTTCTTTTTTTTCTCCTTGATAACAGATTTGTGGTTACTCCTTCAATCTCATTACCCATTAGTGGTCTGCTCAAATTTTCTATCTTATTTTAATTTAATCTTCATAGGCTATTTGTGGATTGATATCTAGTTGTTTCTTCTAGGATCTCCATTATGTTAGCATGTAATTTATTCATTATAGATTCTTCCAATCTTTTCAAATCCTGTGTTGTCCTTTGTAATATCTCTTTTCAACTCTGAATTTATTTATTTGTATCTTCCCTTTTTTGTTATTTTCTCTAGGAAAATGTTTGCAAAATATATCTTTAAAAAACTTTTCTTTTTATATATTTTTTGATATTTTAGGTGTTTGAATTTATTTACACTCTGATTTTATTATTTCTATGATTTTAACAATTTTCATTTTAATTCCTTCTTGCTTTAGTATATCTTGGTTTATTGTGTATTTCAATTATTTTCTTTTTGACATATGCATTTATTTGTATAAATCTTATTTATACAACTTTTGTATTTCTTCAAGAATATTTTAGTATTTTTTAATTTTTTTAATGTGATCATTCAGGACCATATTTTTCAATCCCTATATATTTGTGTATTTCCATTGTTTTTCATTTTGTTGATTTCTAGTTTTATTCTGCTGCATTTGGAAAAGAGACATGAGGACTTCACTTTTTATTAAATGCTTAATCTGTGGTCTAACATATTTATGCTGGAGAATATTTCATGTATTTATTAGAAACTTCTTAACCTTGCTATTGTAAGGAGAAATGTTCTACAGATATCTTCTAGCTGATTTTGATGTATAATGTGGTTCAATTTTGACATTCCTGATGTATATGTATATATGTGTGTGTGTGTGTGTGTGTGTGTGTGTGTGCGCGCGCTTTCAGAGACTTTGGGCTAAAATATATATTGTGGCCCACTCTATGTATTCTAATGATTTCACAGCAAAAATATAACCAAAATTTATATACATCTAGAACATAGTAAATATTAAATTAGTATATATATTAAAATTCTAATATATACATTGAATATATATAGAATCATAATATATGTATGTGAATTTAGTTATTCTATGTTATGATATTATACTTCTAATCAGTTGAAAGTACCTGTAAATTAATGAAATACATTATTTTGTATATGAAGTTTTATACTTTTAAAATATTACTTTCAAGAAGGATTATAAATTTGGAATCCAAGTTCTTGGATTTTAACATTATTTCTATTTCAAATGAATAAACCATCAATACATATATCAAATTTAATAAT
>PVLD010019710.1:0-35683 GCA_004027595.1 Dinomys branickii
ATCAACTGTCTGACTAAATTTGCATGTCTGTATATGGGTCCATACATCTACAAATCGAAGATATCAATGGATAAAGCAACAACTACTGTTGAGACCATATCACCTTGTCTATAGATTAGTTGTGATTGTACTATTTTCTATGATAATGGGTGTCTGTTTGTCAATATGTTTTTGTACTTTTATGTTTCTAAAATAAAAACAACAACAAAAAAAACAAAACAAAAAAAAAATGAAACGGATTCAGGTCCATTATCACAGGCTTGCCATGGCCGATAGAGACCTCGAGAAGGCAAATCGTAACGATGCCCAGTAAGATCGATGGGCTGTTTCAGCTTTCTCACCTTGGCGCGCTGGACTGGATAGCCAGAGATGGGCAACTAGAGGCTCACGTGTATTATCAACTACCGCCTAAGACAGAAACAAGGCTTTTTGCTGCCTTGGTTTCCAGTGACGGGTAAGGTATAGTTTGGTTCCACGTAAAAGCATCCTGACCTAAGATAGGCACAGTCCCCTCAAGGAGATTTGGTCTTTTAATAAATAAAATAAAAAAGGGGGACCTGTGGGAGACTGCCGAGAGACCTGCGGTCGGCATCCATCTTGAAATGTATCAGCCATCTTAAGAGCTTTGAGTTTAGTTTCAGTTTCTATCCTGAGTTAAGTTTCTATTTTCTCTGAAGCTAAGTTTCTGTTTCCGGTAAATCATATGACGTAACCACATGCTATCACCTGATGCCTGGACCTCCCTCGCGTGATATCTGGACCTCCCTCCGTTGCCTAGTTACCCGCTGATGTCAATCCCCACTCCTGTACTGTATATAAACCCGAGCTTTCTGCTCAATAAATGAGACTTGATCAGACTCTTGTCTTGTCTCCATTTCTTGTGTCTCTTGTCTCTTTAGTTCCACACCCCCTCTAGGGCCTTCGTTGACTACCCGCGGGTCGGGACAGTTATACATTTATTCTGCGACCTGCTCCTTAAGGATAAGTTACATACTTACCCAGGGGAACTTTGCAGACAACTCTTCCATAGCCCTGTGAACATCCAACTCTTTTCCAAGTTTCATTTGAAGCTAACAAAATGCTACATTTTCCATCACCACTCTTGCTTTTATTTTCCCATTTTACAAATGTCACTCCTGATCCATCAAACCAACTCCAAGACTGATCTGAAGAAAGACATGAAATACAACTATACTCATTGCTACTAAATGCCTGAGTTGAAAGTATGTGCCTCAAATAAGTAATTTACTTAGAATGGTCTTTATATGATAGCTACTATTTAAAATTGAAATTCATTAAAAATGAACAAAAACTATAAATAACTCTAGTTGTACCAGTCACATTTCAAGTACTCCTTAGCCATCTGTGACTAGCGACTACTCGCTTAGTGCAGAAATAGAATATTTTCATCTGTGTAGAAAGTTCTATTGGACACTGGTACAGAACATGGCATTTGGATTAATGTACAGACAGCTTGCACATTTACTGTGTGAGAGAGCTGTCCGGGGATCAATGTGCCCCCTTCCTTAGGAAGCTCTTGTCATCAAAGTCATGCTCTGGAGGAGGAAGACACGTCCTCCCCACCACAGCTGAGCACCACTGACTCCATTGTTTTTCAGCTGAGGCGGCACCACACTGTGGTAAAAGGGTAAACAAGTTCAGATTCATCTTGATGGTCGTTCCAATCTATTTAGTTTTTGAAAAGTACTTAATATTTTAGAATTCACAGTTGTTTAAATTATTTAAAACTCAATTTTGCATAAAGTTACATAAAACACACCTCCTACTCTTCTACCAAATTTGTATCTTTCTTTTAAAATCAATTATCTGTAAAATCACTTGACAATTTTGATTGACAGTAAAAATATTGTAAGAGGGAAAGGAATAATAAGATAATTTTCTCAATAATAGAGTTATAAAGGACAAAGCCATGGAGTGACAGACACTAGGACTCTAAAGAAAGTTAACTCATGGCTTCCTGGTGGTGACATGGGACACAGACATTGCTTCAGGAAAAACAATCCTGATGTTGATCCAAGGATCTCAGGAATAAGCCTCTAGAACAACTCTAATTGACCTGATTCTCCGTCATTACTAATAACTTACGTATTCATTCAAAATTTATAATCCTCCAGAACAGCCAATGGACCTAGCTTTATTCATCAATGAAAAGCATTTGAATCAGTTGCCATTTGACATTCTTCATCCAGGCTGACTCGGTACCTAGGACAAGTTAGAACTCTCTCTGTACACTGTACATGCAAATATGTCACTTACCAAGAGAATGCTGGAATAATCCAAGCCAAACTCTCATGGTAATATTATTATTTTCTCTCATCAACCTGCTCACAAATTTATTCTCATTTTCATCCTTTATACTGACAATAGTTGCAGAATGGTCTGTTGAAGGAAAACAAGTTGCACCTAATTAGCTCTATGTAAACTGGCAAATGGTTTGTTCTAAACTAATCATTTGAAAAAATCATCATCAACAAGATCATTAAAATATTCAAACTTTACACAGGGATTGCTTTTGAAAAACAGTGTTTGCATCAAAATTTAGAAGTATTACAATTCCAAAACAGTTAGAAATATATTCAAACTGAAAATTTGCATATAGAAATTTTGTATGTCCTAAAAATATTTAACTGGCACTATTTTTAGGTCTCAAAACTGCCTAACTAATACAATCTTTATGTTTGAACAACTAGTCCTAATAAATGCAATTTATGATGGTAGAAATGTTTGTCACCCTCCAGCTTTCTCCTCAGTGAATATTTTTTAATAACTCAGCTTTAAATTTGCCTCTGCTAAAGTGGAATCAAAAATGAATAAGTTTGGGGTTACTACCCCTCCTTTAATACTATCTTATACATAGATGTACTTGGTTATGCTCACTGGAGTTCCTAAAATTAGTCTGGAATTGAATGAGTGAGTGTCCATGGAGTTTGATAGTTTCCCTACACTCACAGAGAAAATAGCACTGTCACTAGCATCTGGTAAGAGGTAGAAATTAATAAAATCTGGATTTAGAAACCAGTCCAAAATGGAATCAACTACAATATCTATGCCAGCAACAAGCCTATGCATACTTGACCTAAAGCGTTTCTTTTTTAGAGGTATCTTAACAGAAGGAAAGGAGAGCCAGGTATGGTGGCACATGTCTGTAATACCAGCACTCGAAAGGCTGAGGCAGGAGGGTCGTGGTGTGTGCAAGGGCAGCAGGGGCTATATAGTGAGCTCAAGCCCAGCTGGAACTACCTATCAAGACCCTGTCTCAATAAAACAAAGACAAAAAGGAGGAAAGAGAGAGAGAGAAAAAAAGGAAGGAAGAGGTAATGTTTTCAGAAGTCATTTTACATTTTGATTGTAGGCTAAATTTATCATGGGTGAGAGCCAGTCGTTGTTGCTCTTTCTCAAATGGCTACACCTGAGGACAAAGTCCTGTACCTTATGGTGTTTCAAGGGTGTGAAGCAATCACAGTCAGCACAGATGCTCAACCCATGCTTGTTTGATTTTGTTATTCTGGTCAGACTAAGCCTAACTGGTTAGTAATTGATCAGTGATCTATCATTTTGTATTTATTACCTGGCAACTTTATAAAAAATTTTGCCTTTTAACCCTCTAATCTAAGTATACCTAGCTATATTTAAAACTGTTTTATTTGTCATCACTTTTAAATAGCCTATTTGGCATTTTTTTAAGCCCTCTTCTTCCCACTTTTATTTCCCATGTACTTACACTGATAATTTTTAATTGAGCTATTGCAATATTCCATGGAGCACTTACCTCATAAATTCCCCAACATTTCCCTACTGCATGGCAATCAGGTTATAATGCCATTACGTAATGGCAAGTACTTTAAAATACTTTCTAAAATATGAACATTATTTAAAATTATTTTCTTAAGAAAAATTTCTAAGAATTAAATTATCAAGTTAAAGAAAATTAACAAGTTTTAACACACCAAGTTCTCGACACAGTTGTCTGGCCTCTGAGAAACTGTGCAACGTCTGGTCAGTTGCATAACAGTGATCCCCATACTGGATCCACTGCAACATGTTTTCTTTTGCTGCTGGACATCTTGATGAATACATATGCTGGGACAGCTCTTTTGCTGTGAAAATGTTAGACACAGTTGTAACAATGCATAAAACAGTGACTCTCTTTCCACATGACATTAAATGTCCCTGTATGAAACTCTCGTTTTTGTGAGTAAGAATTATTTAACTCAATAAACCTACCAGAGAAAGCCACAGGCTATCCTCTGGGAATACATATTCCAGGTACCTTTCTAGAATACCATTTTTAAAGTTTACGACAGTAGAAAAGTACTTAGCCCTCTAATATGAATTTGAACTAAAGTAAAAACAACTAGAAAGACAGACTGGGGAAAGAAGCAAATATAGGATGGGTAGGCCTGAAATTACTCTGAAATAATTAAAATTGTTTTATTAGTGTATGTTTGCAATACATAGTAAATATGCAGATCACATCTTGATTCTTTTTACTTCCTCTTCCCTCCAGCTCCCATCACACCACCTACCTCCTTAGATGCCTCTTTATTTTGAAAATATAAACCTAAGTTTAATTAGACATACAGAGAATTATTTTTAGGAAGTACACCTGTAAGCAATGTCTTGGTAATTTGGTATACAAATCATAATCTATCGGTATAGTAAAATCTCTCACAAACCAAAAACAGAGTAGGTATAGCTCCTCAGCTCTTAAAAAAAACAATTTCTACTTAAACTGTTCGATTTTTCATTGTGCTAAGTAATACAATGAACCCTTGTGATGACACTATTGCCCCTTAATGCTTATAATTAATCTCAATAGAAGAGCATATGACCTTGTCACAGTCAGTTATTTCAACTCAGACTGTTGTGCATATGGTCTACACCTCCTCCAGTAACTGAAAGTTCTTCCTGATTTTTCCAGGTCTCAGTGATGGAGACCATTATAATGCAGCCCTGAGCAGGATTTAAAATTAACCAACTGACTTTTCATATTTACTTGTGTGACTCCTGGGAAGATGGCAATCAGGTAAGCAGCAAAGATCCTCCCGGAGGATCGCCACCCAGACACTGGAATATAGCAACATGAGAAAGACAGGAAGGAGAGAAATGGGTACCCTGAACCCAGGAAGGATCTGAAATGAGAATTGAAGCCCTCAGAAAGAGCAAACAAGACCTCTCCTGGAGGAAAGGCTCAGAGGGCCGCCGTGGTGCAGCTGGAGGAAGAGGAGGCAGAGAAGGAGGGAGTCACTGCTCCAAACACACCCTCGGCCCGCTCCCTCATTCTGGCACTCACAGCTTCAGCTTAGGAGGCCCGTGCTCATGGGAGCCTCCCAACTCGGCCAGGGGAGAGTGGAATCCTGAGAGCTGGTCCAGGACTGGAGCAGAGAAAGTGCAGCCTGGAAAAGAGGCAGCAGTGGTCTGGAGGTGTTGTCAAACTCAGTGTGAGGATGAGAAATTACAACAGCCACTAAAAGAGAATCCCCATTCTGCAGCAACCTTTCCAATCAGTGCCCTGAGGCAAGGCAGAGTCAAAGCGACCAGTACACAGCCCACCACACCCAGCTGTATGCCTGCCCTTAGGCTGTGGCCTCCTACCTGTCCACTGTGCGAGCAATTACCAGCAGAGAGCAGCAGAGAACAGTGGCACCAACCCCAGGGCCATAGCAATTCCCAGAGATCCAGCCAAAGAACAAACGGGAACTGGAGCACAACAGTAAGAGAGAGCTGCAGATGGAGGTGGACCACACGGCCCCACGCCCTTCTCACTCCAACACCAAGCAGGAAGCATGAGCTGAGTTACCGGGCTTCAGCTCCCACCCTGAACTCCCTCTCTGAGCACCTTGCATCTTGGTGGCCTGAGCATTCAACATGTTCTTAACAGCAACGGGCTGAGTCCACGGGCTTCAGAATTCACTCTAAACTAATATGAACACTGAGAGGGACTTCATACTGCTTTCACATATGAACCTTGTATGTACCCACAGCAACAAATTACATGAAAAGCAGCACTCCTGGAGTTCGAGAGACAGCAACATACTTTACACAGCAGACCCGAGAAAATCCTCCAATTCTCTTCTAGAACTAATAACTAAACTTAGTACACACCCTGGACTACCTCAGTAAGCATGGGTGGGGGAGACCTCATGTCACTTGCTCAGTATCGTAAGTGTGCCCAATGCCCAGCTGCAAGGGGTGGGGAGAGGCAACACTGGAGATTGAGAGGTGGGAGGAGGTGAAGACCTGGAACTAGGGTGCAGACCTGGTTCTCTAGCTGGGTGGGGATAGCCTCCAAAGAGTCATAGGCAGCCTGTAGGGAGACACTAGTGGCCTATAAGGGGACCCTGGGGGCCTTGACAGGGAGCTCGGCAGCCTGAGGAGGGAGGGGGCTCCCTCCAGGCTACATGAGAACCCTGAAGACCCGGATGGGCCTCTGGCAGCATGGCGACGGGGCAGAGCCCATGGACTCCACCGGGCCCCCGGCAGCGTGGTGACAGGGTGGAGCCCGGTGCTCTGTGGGGATGACCCCATAGACTTGACTGGGCCCCTGGCAGTACGACAATGGGGGCGGAGCCTGGCAGTCTGCTGGGGTCAACCCCATGGGCTCGACTGGGCCCCCGGCAGCACGGTGGAGCCTGGTGGTCAGCTGGGGGTGACCCTGTGGACTTGACTCTGCCCCTGGCCACATGGCAATGGGGTGGAGCCTGTTGGTCCACAGGGGCAACCCCATGGACTTGACTCCTAGGGCCCCTAAGAGTGCCTTGCCGGGGCAGAGTCTGGTGGTCTGCTGGGGTGACCCTGAGGACTCGACCGGGCCTCTGGATGTGCTGTAATGAGGCAAAGCCTGGTGGTTTGCTGGATAACCCTGCCAACTCAACCAGACCCCTGATGGCCTTGAGGGCTTGTCAGTGGGGGCTTGACCTTAGTGAATCTGGTTCCCTGCCTAGCTACCAGCTTTGAGAATGGGAGCTTTTCCACCTGCCATAGCAGTTTGTGTACACCCATCTGTTACAGCATAATTTGAAGCAGCCGTGTCTCTTCCCAATGTGAGAGTCTAAGGGCGTAAATAAACCCAAAAGTACAGTTATTATCAGAGGGAAGATGACTGATTGGGTAGTAGAACAACAGAGATGAGGATGGAGAAAATTGATTAATTGAATGAGCCATCATCTATATAACTGAGTAACAAATGTGAAGAAAACATTATGTAATACAGTATCCAGTGTTAATTCTCTACTATCTTTTCTATAATTTGGTATTTCCTTTATTGTTTTGTGTTAACTAATGCAAAGATAACATTCTAATACAGCATCCAGGGCTACTTCTCTATCTTCTCTATAATTTTGTATTTCCTGTATTGTTTTTGTGTTATTCTGGTTTATATGTCTCCATTCTTTTATTTTTAAAATTAAAAAACAAAACAAACAAACAAACAAAAAAAACACATTTACTTGTGAGTCTGGCCAAGGCCTAGGCTCTGTGTTTGGAGATGGGCTGTGGACTCTCAGTAAATGAACCTCTGTGAGTCACTAATCCCTACTAAAACCTATAATGATGGATGAAGCCAGAAAGCCTCAAAGGATAAGACAAGATCACAGCCAAGGACATCTAGATTCAATCTCAACTAGATAAAGACTATAGCCTCAGTCATCTCACTTCTGGGTGGATTATATTAATCCCTATTAAGGATTAGTTTAATACCTTACTTGGGGAAGTCCTTGAGTGGTTCCACCCTTCTTGAGTGCTCCCTTCCCTTCTTCTGATAACTAAATAAATACAGGCCACCCAGAGAAGGTCTTGGTTCTAGCCTTGAGAAAATCTCGGATTCTGTGGGAGGGCTTTGATCCTCCTGGAGCCCTAAAATCATTCCACTGGCCTCTTTTTATTTAGCCTTCACCATACACTCATTTGGGAGACTGTGGACCTGGATCAGCCCGCAACAACTAAGGCATATTATTAACCTGATGTCTCAGTGTGGTAGAATCTCTCTTATTTGTGGTTTCCCTGATTCCAGAAAAGTGGCTGCTTCTGTTTTTCTCTTTTAACAGGAGATTTTTGGTGGCCCTTACTTCCTTCTACTTTTCTATCTTCTGTTAGAAGCCAGGCTTGATATTTTGAATTTTAATTATTTGACTGGCTTTGTCTTTTTTTATTCCTCAATGCTAACAATTTGAGATCTAAGTTCTTCAGTTCAACACCTAGAGCCTTAAGTTTTCTAGCTGCTGCTTATTAGAACTAGTTTGCCAGATTTCTTTGTAAAGTCTATGCAACTCTGACAACTCCTCATTGAGGCTTCGACGGAAGGAGACAGTACTACCAAGTTATTGCTTATGCCATGTTGTGAAAATAGTTGGTTCATCAAAGGAAAACTGGATTGCCCATTGCTATGCTGGGTGTAATTGTGTGTGGCTTCATTAGATACAAACTATGTTGAACCATTGGCCACCAGGGCATCCCTAGGACTGGTAGAATTTTCTGAACGTTTAAAAAAAATTATCATACTAGAATTAAATGGAGATAACTTATCTTTAAAGTCTATTTGTTTCTAGTATTGTCTGCAGCTGGGGTGCCTTAGGTTGCACACATTCCTCATCCTACCTACTCCTCCTCGAGGAATTTTACTTTGAAATCCTGTACTTTTTTAAAGAACAAGCACCTATACTGTTGTAAGTTTGCTATATTCCTGTCCAAGAAGCCCTTATTTTTTGTACTGCGGTGAAATACACATCACATACAATTTAACAAGTTAACCACTTTTAAGTGTATAGTTCAGTGGCATTAAGTAATTCACATTTTAGTACAACCATTACCACTATCTATCATTGGAACTTTTTTATCTTTCAAAATGCAACTCTGTACTTATTAAAAAGTAACATCTTATGTTGGGAAAACTGGTAATCTGTTTGCCTAAGAATGAAACTGGACCCTTAACTGTCACCATCTCCAAATTAAAATCAAAATGGACCAAAGATCTAAACATTAAAACAGAAACATTATACTTTCTGAAAGATAAAATAGGTAAAACACTTGAAGACAGAGGTGTACAAAAAGCGTATTCTAAACACAACCTGAAGTGCACAAGAAATAGCAGCAAGAATCAACAGCTGGGATTCTATCAGACCAAAAAGCTCTGTACAGAAAAAGAATCAGTCAGTAGTGTGAAGAGACAACATACAGAATAGGAAAAATTTTTTCCAGCAACAACTGAGACAGAGGACTAATATTTAGACTATAGGAGGAACTAAAAAAATATTAAAACATCTATAATAAAAGAAGCAGTCAAGAAATGGGCAAAAGAAATGAACAGACACTTCACAGTGGAAGAAACAGATGGCGAACAGATAAATGAAAGAATGTTCACCGTCTCTGACCATTAGAGAAATGCAAATTAAAACAACTGTAAGATTTATTGCACTGTACTCCGGAAAGAGTGGGAGTCATTAGGAGACCAAACCGTAACAACTGCTGGTGTGGCTGCGGTGAAAAAGGAGCCCTCTTTCACTGTTGATGGGAATGCAAACTAGTACAAACATTACAAAAGTCAGTATGATGATGTGCCAAACAACTGAAACTAGAAATTCCATAGGACCCAGCTGTCCCCCTGCCAGGTGTTTTCCTCAAAGAGTTAAGTAATAACACCACATCACACAACAGCAGTATCTTTATAGCAGCATGATCCGCAGTAGCTAAATCCGGGAAGCAGTCTGCATGCCTATCAGCAGACGACTGGGTAAGCAAAGTGTGGTACCCATATATCCTGGGCTACTACTTGACTATAAAGAGTGACAACTTGAGACATTCTTAGGAAAATGGATGCACCTGGCAAATGCAATGTTGACTGAAATAAATCAGACACACAAGCTTAAATACCATTCTCATTTGAGTGAGGCAAAGCAGAAACAAAGAAAATGGTATAGAGTGGATAGAAAGGGACAAGGGGACAGATCTTTGGCAACAGGGAAGTGGTCCAAGGGCACAAGGATGAGGCGTGAGGAGGAGGGGAACGGGAACTATGGAGAATAAAGAGTGGCCACGTACAGGAGCCTAATAACCCCAATGAATGTAAACACATGAGCTAGGACAAATAACATCAACAAGTATGGAAAAGGGGGTGGGGGAACCGGTGGACGGGGGAAGAAGAGGGAGGGAAGGGGAAGGGACCAGAAAACAAACAAGCTGAAACGTGGACATGTAACTACTCCCAAGATGACTGTAAATGGCATGAATTGCGAACATGTACCAATAAAAAATAAATTTTAAAAAAGTTTTACAAAAAGAAAAAAAGTAACACCTCAAACTGCACTCCTGGTAGGACCTGATAACAAGCATTCTGCTTTCTGCCTCTATGAATTTGAGAACTCTAGGTTTGTCATGTAAGTGAAATCATACCGTATTTGTCTTTTTGTGATCAGATATTTCACTGAGTACAATGTCTTCAAGGTTCAGCCATACTGTAGCGTATGTAGCACGTGTTTTCGTGGTTGAATAATATTCCTCTCTGTGTATGTGTGTACAACATTTTGCTTATCTATTCAGCTATGGACAGACACTTGGGTTTCTTCCATCTTCTGGTTATTATGAATTACATTACTATGAACATGTTTTACAAATACTTATTTGTCTCCCAAGGGGACAGAGTCTGCTATGTTTTACAGGTTGAACTTGAACTGTGAACCTGTAATTCCACCACCTCAGCTGCAAAGTAACTGGAATAAGAGCATGTGAGACTGTACTGAATGTGAGTCCTTGTTTTTAATTTGTTTGAGTATATACCTGGAAGTGAATGTGCTGAATCATATGGTACAGTGATCATATATTTAAGTTTTGAGGAAGTAGTATATTATTTTCCACAGTGGCTATATTATTTTACCTTCTAACCAGCACTATGTGTTTATTTTGTCAACATCTTCAAGAATTCTAATAGTTTTTCAAAAAAATCCCATTTATTTTCTGTGCCTAAAAATTAAAAAGTCAACCCTTGACTGCATCTTTATTTATTTATTTATTTAGTGGGTTTTTTTTTTTTTTTTTTTTTTTTTTTTTTTTTTTTTTTTTTTTTTTTTTTTTTTTTTTTTTTTTTTTTTTTTTTTTTTTGGTATCAGGAATTGAACTCAGGACCTTGTGCTTGCCAGGCAGGCACTGTATCACTGAGCCATATCCCTGGCCCATGCACCTTTAAAAGGAGTATCTCAGCTTTTGAAAACACTGTTATATGCAAGGAGAATTCAGATTCTATACTAAAATTTGCCAAGTTGATGCCATGAATGAAAGTCTTTGGGAACAAATTACTTGAAAGGTTGTATCATACTTGCTTCCATTTAAAAGGATCAAAAATTATTTCTATGGAATTTGTGAATAAGCCTTATTTAAAAACTATAAAAATTTCATTGAATATGTAGCCATGTGCATAAATCAGATTTTTAGCGAATTCATAGTTATTTAAAATCAAGTCTCACATTTTGTAGATTTATAACAAATAGCACCATCCTTAACAGAGTTGCATTTTTCATGTTTCCAAATTCCTTTTGGATCCAAAACCACACAATTTCCAGGAGACTTTAGGGTTTTCCATGACACGTAGTCTAGTGCACTGCCATCAGACCATTCAAAACTTGATTCAGTTCCCTATTTAAAAATAGTAAGAGATAACCCAAGCTCAGATATGTGACTTCAAAAAAGAACATACAGAACAATATACATACCCTCTAAGAAACATTGGAATTAAGGGCTGATTACTTGCTCGCAAATTGTGTAATTCTGGACCTACCTGTGAAATCAAGGATTTACTTTGATAGATTGTCCTGGGACATTTGCCCTGACACTCTTTTTTAATTTTTTTTTGAGACAGCATCTCACAGTGTAGTTCAGGCTGGCCTTGGACTCACTATGCAGCCCTGGTTGCCCTTGAACTTGCAGAGATCCTCCTGGCTTAGCCTCTTGAGTGCTGGGATTATAAGGGTGGGCCACCACATCCAGGCCTACCCTGACACTATTTCAGCAGGACTTTAAAGTCAGACACAGAATTACTATACTCTGGATCTTTTTTAAAAGATGAGTTTATATATTACTTTAAATGACACACAAATAAATTGCTTCCATTTATCACAATTACAATTTATAGTCCTAACGTTTATGTTCTGAATACTGTTTCCTATGTTTTATGGTTGTGTGGTTTGAGTGTCTGGATACACTTCTGAAATTACAGAGGCCATCCAGCAGCAGGGGCCTAGAAAGTACTCCTAAAAATCTTCAGAATGGAAAGGCTACTTTTGATTATTTCTTGAATTGATCTTAACTTGCCACCATTTCTTTATTTCCCCTACTTTATTCTAAAGATTAAATAAAACTTGTAACTTTAATCTCATTAGATGACTATCTTTGTAAGCCAGACATTATTATAAGAACACACATATACTAATTGATAGGATTCAAATTGTGGCAGTTATAAACAAATAGGAGATTTGCTTATCAGCATATTAATCTTAAGCCGTGCTAATTTCTGTGGGGAAAAGTGGGGGAAAAAATGTATGTTTTTAAGTCCCAACCATGTGAAGAATTTTTGTTGGTAAATTACATAACTTTATGTGTTAAAATCTCAATGAAAGTATTATTATCTTGATTTTAAAGATGAAGAAATAGAGTGCAAAAGTTAACTAATTGCTAATGAAAACTTCGCACAAAAGTGGAAGACCTGTTTTTAGTATTGAAACAGATTTTCTTGATTCCGTTTCCATTACACTTGCTTTGCAGTTGGTCTTCTCCGAATAGGTTACAGAGGTGTTGTTGTGGTATCAGTCCACTGGGCCTACAGGATAGCTTGGCCATTTGCATTCTACATATACATTTTACAAATACAAATTTTTATTTGTAGAATGTTGTTAATGGTAAGAAAGCACTATGCTGTGCAAACAGAATCCAAGGACTCAACCAGATATTGTACTTTGAGCTAGTATTTTATGCTCACATTTCCAACCCTCAAAGTAACAGACAGATTTGGAAAATTTATGAAAAACAGAGCAAGACTTACATCATGACTTGACAGTCCAACCCACAGTGGAAATCCATCACGCTTTACAATATCTTCCAGAAAGAGCTGGCCATTTTGGTTATGAACACTTGCCAAATTACCTCCGCTTTGAGAACATGTGTTTAATGCTTCATACCACGTTACCTTTTTCTGAATAACATTATAAACACCATCTTCATATGGAATAAACTGTGGCAATGTAGTATTATATTCTTCCTTGTAGCCAACTATAACATATTTTAAAATGTTAGTTATTAAAATATTTTAAATACACATTTTTGGATAAAATGACAAAATCATTTTAAAAGTTAAATAAAACAGTTTATTATTCATGAGAGGTCAAATGCATATTTTATTTTTCTTATGGACACAGAACCTATAATAGGCTCTTAAATACCATAGTTATCTGGTTGATTTTAAAAAGGCATAAACATAGTCTTTATTTAAGAGGTGCACATATAGTCAGAGACAGAAAACAAAAATACCTGAAATGATTGCAAAACTGTTACCCATTAGGGTATATGAGATGAACTATAATGGAGAGTTTATCTGCATTAGGGGCCTTTAAATAATCTGCTTGAAATACCAGATCTGGAGGGTTGGGGGAAACTGAGATTAAAGGAAACAAGTTACCCAGAAAGTAGGAAGTGTTGACAATAAGTAAACAGCAAAACCACAATGCTGAGGGTATTCAAAAGGGAAGCTGAAGCCAAAGGAAAGAGCGCCCAATGGCCGGAGCCGGAACAAACTGAGCAAAATATTATGTAATGTACTTTGTTGGCTAATAATCCAAAGTATAAAATAAATAACAATGAGTTCACAGAAGATTTAAATAAAATGAGACTTAAATAGAAGTTTAGATGAGATTAAAAATAAAAAGAAGCAGAAACAAGTGCTGAAAACAATTTTGAAACACCCCAATGATTGAGGGTATTATTAAACACCCGAACATATCTTAATCTGGTGAGAATAGATAAAGCTGTGCAGAATCCCAGATCATCTATCCAGGCCCCCCAGGAAGGTGGAGGATAACTATAAGTGTACACTGAGCACAGTGACTTCTTTGCAGAGAGCACAGTGTGGAAAGAGGGAAAAGTTACCTTACAATGGAGAAGTCTGACAAGCTGCCCTAGAGCCAAGTAATCCAGGTTAAGATCAGTGGTGACAGACACTTGTATAGCACACACCATTCATATCACAGGATGACAAGGAAACCTCCTATCTGTGGTTTTCTCCTCTCACTGGAAACCTTCACTTTAATCGTGAGAAAACATCACCTGTTGCAAAGTGAATGATAGTCTACAAAATATACATCCAGTCCTCTTCAAAACTGCCAGCATATATCATAAAAAAGAAAAGTCTGAAGAAACAGCGTAACCAAGGAGAGCTAATGACTGAATTATTCTGGATGGAGTCTTGAATAGCAAAGGGATAGTAGATAAAACTGAGGAAACATGAAAAATGTATGAATTTTAGTTAATAATAAACGTGTCAAAATGGGTTCCTTAGTTGTGACAAATGTACCATACTAATGTACATACTAATGTACCATACTAATTCAGTCCCATGGAACTGAATGCGGGTGTCAACAACAGGGGAAAGTGGTGGTGGGAGATACGAGAACTCTGTGCTACCTGTGTAACTTTTCTGTAGCTCTAAAGCAATTCGAAAGTGAAAATTTTATTTAAAATGAAAAAAAAAAAAAACCCAAGAAAACAGAAAACTTCTTGGCAGGAAGAAAACACACATAAGGGGACACGTATGAGGCTGGACAGATCCGCGCAGAGGACGGCTCAGAGATCAGTCTCCCGAGAAAACATGGCTTAGTGAGCCGGACTGGGAAAAACATGGAGGCCAGGAGGCCTGAAATTAAGAACACGGGCTCATTTCTAAAGTCTCAAAAGTTTACATGGGCTCAAAATAATTGGCCACAGGGAATCCCCAGAGAGTGTTGATGCATACGGTCTCTAGGATGTTATTCTGCAGTGCTGTGAAGGAAGACGAGCAGCCAGCCCGCCATTACCACAAGTGCTGTGTAAGATGAAGGCTCAAAGAGGGTGGTAGTGATAGTAGTTGCTAAATTGTGAATATTTTGAATGTAACTCACATTTTAGACTTATTTAAGCATTAGGCATGGCTGAAAGATACTCATTTTGCCTGAAATGTCAAAATTCTACCTGAACAAATTTTCTTATCTGTAAAAATATTATCCACCCATTAAGGTCCAACCAAATGTCACCCCCCCCCCCCCCCCCGTTGAGGGCTTCCCTTGTTCTCATTGATCACTTTCATCTGTACCAAATAATCTGAGACTGAGCTACTTTTGATAAAGAAGTTATGTTGTCTCCTCTTATGTAGGTTCTGCAGCGCCTCCCAGGGAACTGAATGCAGAGAAAGCACTCACAAAACCCAGCTGCATAATTTGCACAATTAGAGCTAATGGTATGATGTTCTTTCTCCCTGGAGTGGAAACTCTGTCTCCACATACTTACCCATTTCAATTTTACAAGCAAGAATGCTCTGCTGGTAAAAAGGACGTATTTCTTCAATAACTTTAAAGGTTTGAATATCCCAGAAGCCATCCGTACTCAAACCAGCCAGAAAGTTGCCATTTTTTACAGTTGGTCTTCCTGCTCGCCAGTGTGTGTATGACGGCATGGTTTTATCAAACCACATCAGGGAATTATCTGCAGAAGAAATACATTTTTTTCTATGCTCAGAGATTATTTTAAGCATTACAGTTAGAAGGTTAATATTTCAAATGACTAATTCTCTTTTTTTCCTAACTTCTAAATGGTTATATGACTATGTGTATCTCTTTTTTTTTTTGCGGTACTGGGGATTGAACTCAGGACCCTGCGCTTGCTAGGCAAGCGCTTATTCCACTGAGCTATATCCCCAGCCCCGATTATGTGTATCTCATTAAAACATTTTATTATTAGATCCAGAAATTACATTTATTTTTAATTTGAAAAAATATAAATCATAAACATGAAAATTTAATATTATTTTCCATCAAATATCCATTTCTTTACATATATGTTTAACTGCAACAGAAATGAATATAACTATTTTACAAAAAAAATCATTCCTATATGACATAATTAGTGAGAAAAATCTCTGCACATAAGCAGTATACAATTGTGCATACATATGGTTAACTTTATTTTAAGATGACAAGCATATTCAATGTGGAAAGAACAGTCTTCTCAACAAATGGTGCAAAATAACTAGATATCTACATGCAGAAAATAAAGTTGAGCTTTTGTTGTTACTATTTACTAAAATTAATTCAAAATATACCACAAACCTAGATGTGAGAGCTAAAACTATAAAACCTTTAGAAAAAAATGTAAGAGTAAGACTCCATGATCCCGTGGTAGACAAATCCTTCTCAGAGACACACAAGCGGTAACAGTTAGATAAATAACCCTGGATAAGAATGAAACATCAGCTGGGGAGGCAG
The DNA here is from genome assembly GCA_004027595.1 of Dinomys branickii. Classification (NCBI taxonomy): domain Eukaryota; kingdom Metazoa; phylum Chordata; class Mammalia; order Rodentia; family Dinomyidae; genus Dinomys; species Dinomys branickii. The sequence goes on from PVLD010019710.1 coordinate 16,512, forward strand.
CTCAGCAGCGCAGCGCCTGCCTGGCGGATGTGAGTTCCTGAGTCTGATTCCTGGTGCCAAAAAAATGAAAGAATGAAAAATCTTTGTACTACCAGGAAAGTGATGGGAGGAATATTTCCAAATCACTTATCTGACAAGGTTTTTACATCTAGAATGAAGAATGCTTACAATTTAATAATAAAAAAGACACATAGCTCAACTAAAAATGGACAGAAGATATAAATACAGATTTCTTCAAAGATGATATACAAGAAATCAATGAAAAGATGCTTAATAGCATTAGCCACCAGAGAAATACAATAAAAACCTCTATGACATATCACTCCCCATTTATTTGAATGGTGATGTATAAAAAAGAAAATTGAAAACAAATGTTGGCATAGATATGGAGGAATCAAAACTCTCATACACTGGTAGCAGAAATGGAAAATGTACAAATGCTTTCAAAAACAATCTGGCAGTTCTTCAATGATTGAGCAATCCACAGGAAACTGTATACCCAATACATATGCACAAGAGAAATGGGAACACATGTCTACACAAAAACGGGTACATGAATGTTCAGCATTACTCAGATAACCAGAAATGTGAAAACAGCCTAACTGTCCACCAACTGATGAGTGCATAAATAAGATGTAGTACATCCATCAAATGGAATATAACTCATCCATTCCAGGTGATGACATATTGGCACACGCTATAAAGCACTGAAAGCTTTTGATGTATTGAAACCTTTTTGTCAAGTAAAAGAAGCCAGTCACGAAAATTCACCATATAGTATGGTCTCATTTATAAGAAATGTCTAGAGCAAGTGATTTGCAGAGAAGAAAGTAGACTTGTGGTTGCTGAGGGCTGGGAAACTGGTGGGCATGGAGAAGGACATGTTAGGGCTGTGTTTTTCTTTTTGGGAGTAGTGATGATTGTACAACACCATGAATACACTAAAAGCCATTTAATCATATACTTCAAATGGCTGAACTGTATGATATGGGAGTACGTCTCAATAAAGACTTTTAAAAAGTTTCTGGGCCTATTAAAATTGTAAGTCCATATGTATAGTGATATCATTGCTATTTGCACATACCCCTTGTTGTCCTGGCCATTTCTGCCTTTCACTGATTGCTATGTCCATGGCAACACACCTGAACATCTGCCTATATCAGTGACATGTTAGAAATACTGTGCAGGTGATTTACACCCCTGCTTCTGCACTGGAGATTAAACCAGTGCCTTCACACTGAGCTATGTCCCCAGCCCTTTTAATTTTTGTCTTGAGACAGAGTTTCATTCAGTCACTACATTGCTCAAACTGAGCTGGAACTTGCCTTGCCTCAACCTCCCAGAGGGTTTGGGATTATGTGCCTGATTGTGATTTGTTTTGCTTGGTGCTTTATAGCACCTTATGTTTCCAAAACCCTTGTTTCTTTTTTTAAACTTTAAAGTTATCAGTTTTCCAACCAATCCAACATGCAGTGGCATATTTCTAAAGTAGTTCTAAATAACGTTCATTTTTATAAACCTGGCTTGAAGCATCTCTTGGTTGCCATATTACCTTAGTAATTTTTATTCATTGCCTACTGTTAAAAAGACAGGTTTTCAAAACTAAAATTCTTTGTACAGGTGCTATATAGAATTAAATATTCTGTAAGTATTTTGAAGCATCTAAAAAAACCAGTATGTTATGGTTGATACATTGTGTCAACTTGGGGAGTCTAGAGGTTTGGCTGAGTGATTCAGCAGGAAGCCAGGGTGCTTACTTTGTATACATCCTGAGCCTGTGGAAGAGGAGGGCATGGAGACTGTGTGAGAGCTACATGCCCCCTGGGTGGGGGTAGGCTGTTTACAATGTAGGGGAGAAAAGGAGGCTGCCTGCAGCCATTCCTCTCTTTTGCGGGTTGTTTTTGCTGTGCTCTGCTGCCCTGAACAGTTTGCCCTCTGCCATGTGCCACTGTGCCCAGAACCAGCCAAGTATGGACTGAAACCTCCACAAACTGTAAGCTAAATAAACCTTTCCTTTCTTCATTTTGGGTGTTGGATATGTTGTCTCAGCAATGGCAAAAAAGTAACCAAGACACAGTGTTTTATGGGTATAAATTTCGTCAATAAGAATTAGATTTAAACCAGATTTGCCGTTTGCATAAAACATCCTTCTACATATTCCTCATATGTCTCTATATTTTAGTAAAATTTTTATTACTCATGTATTTCATTAAAAAATTTAAGAGATGTCTTGATATTTGAAAGTGCTTTTTCACATATATGCTGCCAAATTGAGCACTGACAATGCTTTTTTGGAATACAGAAAACATTTTTTTTTCTGATAACTATGAAGTGTATCAGAGGATGCCATTGAGGTCTGCATCCTGTTTGTTTTCCACCGCTCAACACAAGATCACTGCTTCTTCAATCACTTTCAGGTAAGCCTAATCCCTTCCATCTAGTTTCTGTCCATTTTTCCCTCTACTCCTAATTTAGTGAAACTGAAGACAAGACTCAGGCTAAGTCCTACTATGATGAATTTATCTTCAAGTGTGAAGCCAACTCTTACCTATTGCTTAATAGCTTACTGTTCACAAACTCATCTGCAAGCAATAAACATAGGGACAACAGGCAATCATAAAAATCAGATTAGATGGCAAATAAAAAGCCTATTTTTAAAAATGGTCAGATTGAGTACCATAATTTAGTTTCCCTCCTACTCTACCTCTGGCTCATTGTCTAGTTTCCCTTATTAAACCCATTTATGGGAAAATGCTTTTCATGACTTATGCCCATCAACATATGAAGTGCTTTTCATGACAGGTATTTTTTCTTAACTTCAAAATTTCCACAGTTTTCATGGCATCTCTGAGTAAATCCTTCCCCCCACCCCATGTCAGGCCTGGTGTTTTAAAAAAATTTATATTGCTATACATAGTGGCACATGCCTATAATCCCAGCATCTGAAAGGCTGAGGCAGAAGGTTCAACATAAATTCAAACCTGAGCTACAAAATGAGTTCAAGGTTACCCAGAACTAGATAGTGAGACCCTGTCTCAAAAAGAAATTATATCAATGATATTTTATATTTGTTGCAATTAGTTCAAATTTCATATCCCATTGTCAGACCAGGAGTCTCATTTTATTTTGCTTACCATATGCATAGCTCAAGACAAGATTATAAACGTTTAGGTGCAATGTTAATAGAAAGTGATTCTCGTCTCATTCATCCCACATAGTAAGGAAATAAAGTAAGTATTGGAGTTTTTATATGGGAGTGTGGTAGTTTTCAGTTAATATTGAGTTGTTACATAGAAGAATGGGGAAAGTGTGACATTGGCAGAGGTACAAAAAACCATATTGTATGGATATAAGTTAAGTACATGGCTATAATTTTTTTCAGTGACAGGGATTGAACCCAGGGCTTCAGAAGTGCCAGGCAAGTGCTCTACCACTGGGCTACACTCTCAGCCCCTATATGATTATACTTTTATATACTGATATACTTTGAAGAGCCATACTTTCGTAGCTTGATAAACAGGTTACAGTGAAGTAATAATAAGACAGAGAAAACTGACATATTTACAACTTACTTTCATAAATTACCCCTAACATGACCCATGAAGCCATATAGTTGAAGTGCAGAAGTTGTTCAAGAACAAACTCATTCTCTTTTTCATCTCGAATATTCAGAATATGTGATTGTGAATCTGTTAAATAAAAAGTCAATCATTTTAATAATTACTTATTAAGAACACTTTACTTTGTCTATAATGTTTAGCAAGTTTTCTTTCCTAGTTTAATAGTCTTCAGAACTTACTAATGGAAAAACAAACCTGTACATTTAAACTTTTATTGTACAAAATAAGTTATTAACATTTTGATGTTAAATTTGGCCTTACAGTATAGTGGAAAAGCGGTAGGTAAGTAGCAGTTTAAAACATAAATTCACCTTACTCTCTTCATTTAAAGTTCACTGCCAGGTATAATAAGTCCACCTGTATTCATGACACCATCAAAGACGTTTCTGTAATTAAAGAAACCTCTTGGATGAGCTCTAAAACACAGCCTCCTTTTCCTTGGAGTTCACTATTAGGGTAAAAGAAGTTTAGAATTTCTCAAAATGAATTTCTAAACATGAGGGTTTCTCAAAAAATGTCTGCATGTGTAAAATGTTTGCAAACAATGGTTTAAATAAAGTTCAACTAGTTTATATATGTTAGTATTTCTTCAAGTACAGAACACATGTTAGAAAATAACAGTTTGATGCTTTTTGTAGGAACTTTCCCACAAAGTTCACAGTTCCATTAGTTCTACTGTTCAAAAGTCACAAATCCTCAGTGGATTTCACTGGAAATATCTCTAGAGTCTTGAGAGCTGAAAATATGAAATATGTACTTACTGTAAGCATAGCTGCTGTGTAAACTACTCAAGCTAACCAATTTTTACTTTGACCTTAGTCTACCTTGTTTAATGTCCACTTCTCTGCTTTTTAGTGTAATTTCTTCTCCAAGAAGAACTCATCTTATTTACACACAAGATGACAGACTAATTCTCAACTGGGTGAGTAAAGAAGTTACTCACATGCTTCCATTTTAACAAATCACATATTTTAATACACTGTAATTGATCATGTAGAGCTAACTACTGTTGAGATTTAGTTATTAGTACTAATTAGAACTACTTATAGCACAGGTGACTTTTAAAAATAATTAGTGGGACTCAATACATGATGACAGTAGAATGTACTTACTCATTTTCTGGCACTGGGAATGAACTTCATCCTGTGTCATTGCCATATGGCTCTTCTTTGTCACCATGAAATTGTAGCAAGAGTTCTGAAATGGTATCCAGGGGGTATTCAGAACAGGAGATGGACATTTAACTCTGTCAACTGGTTTAACCTCAGTCTCATCTAGAAAAGGAGTTGATATTGAGAATTCTAATTTGAGATATGTTAACTCCTGCATGAAGTCATTAGCCTGAATTTGTGGGAAATATTCAAGAAGCTTAGAGATAATAGCCTGCTAATGCTTCTTTTCTGTTTATGCTCAAGTGTAGCACAAGGAAGCTCACTTTTTACAGGAAGGAAATTATTTATTACCATTTTCTTAGCCTGGCTGTGAAGCAGAAAAATGTAAAAAAGGAGGTACTTTTAGGGTAAATGTAGTTTCTGCTTCCATGCATTATCAAATGTCAAGCACAAGGGGCTACCTTAGAGAAACTATACAAACATTAAAAACAGACACATAAGTATAACTTTGAGAATTTTGAAATTTCTTTTTACTGACATATTTAATTTTAAAGGAACATTTTAATGAAATACTTGATGTTCTAAGTTATCACTTTAGCCAAATCAAACAGAAATATCATTTATAATGTGGCCACTGGAAAATCTGTCTTTTTTATTTTATAAAAAGGTTGTGCATTCAACATGATGCCAATATAGATATGCCCTACTCAAAATAAATCAAACTAACTTAATATGGTAGCTATAAAGATCATGCAGTATCTCCTCTACCACACAACTGATCCCTTTGTTGGCAAAGTAGTGTGTTCCCTTCATCACAAACCCACAAACGCAGGCCCCTGATAGCTGCACACCGCCTTCCTTTGACTGAGCCAGAGATTGCATACCTGACTCAGGCTGAGTCCATCAGAGTCTAAAAATGGAAAAAGTGGAATTCAGAAATCCTTAACTCGTCTCCAGTAATAGCATAAGTAAAAGTTGCAGAGCCGCCATGTTACACTATGAACAGAGAGAAGCAGGAAGCATATAAAGAACAGGGAGCAGACACACAGAGAGAAACAGAAGCAGCAGGTGGAAGGGTGCATGTTTGGGCCTAGCTTCCAGTCCCCAGAAAGCTTAGCTCTCTCTCCACTTGAGGGGTTCTAAATTTCCCTGTTGGCTTAAACTAGGTTAAGGCTGTTGCTAGAATTTGCAGCGAACTGAAACTTTACACAGGCTCATGAAAGTCATGTTAGTTGTTGATATTAAGAATTATGAGAGAGTTTCCACAAAAGCAAGTTTTCTGAGACAATATAGATACAACATATATGTAAAGTCAGGCTGAGTCACAGTGGGACTTTAAATGCCAATCAGTAAGAAACCTACAGTATAAATAAAGAACAAAATAAAAGATAAATGGAAGTAGGGAGATCTTTTTCAAACGGAAAGGAGCAAAAGAGATGGGAGGAGGGGGAAAAGAGGAAGAAAAATGGAAATAGAGCTTTTCCAAATGGGAAAGGGAACAAGAGTTGGAGGGATCAAGGAGGGAGGAGAGGGAAAGGGGACAAAAATAAGAATTAAGATTATTATGCACATGTACAAACTCCCCATAACAAATGTAATCATTATGTACTGCAAATGTGTATCAACAAAGAAAACAGTGCGGCACTGATACACAGTCGGGTACTGCTCTGCCTAAAAAGAGACAAACATGAGTCATCTGGAGGAAAATGGACACACCTTCCGACCACATTGAGTGAAATACATCAGACATGCAAGCGTATATGTCACGTGGTTTCTCTTATATGAGGGATGCAAATTATAAATAAAAAGCAAAGGTAAAGATAGATGACACGAAGTATGAAGATGAACTTTTTCCAATGGGATGGGAATCGAAATAGAGGGATGGCGGGAGGGAGGGGATGAAGATGGGAATTAAGATGTGTTATAGTCATGTACCAACTCTGAACAAGCAGTGTAAACACTGCACTGAAGATATGTACTAATAAAAATTAAAATGAAAAAGTCAGTGTTGTCAGCTGATATAAATAGTTATGTCTAAAATAAAAATTAACGAAAAAATACTCAATCAGCGATTATATTTGAATACAAATTTTTGCAACAAATTTTCTTGTAAAAAGAACATGGTAATAGTTTTTTCATAATTATAAAACCAGATTTTACAAAATCACTGCTCTAAAATTCTTATGAGACTGATAAGAATTAAAATAATTGAAATTCACATACTTCCTGAATAGTAGCAAATAGCACCTGGTTGATTATCATTGCAATCAGCTGTTTTCCAGAATCCATCAGTGTCTAATATCACACAGTCTTCGAGTTGTTTGCTATTATCAGCCCAGCGACTAAAATGAAGCGGCTTCCCGTCTGACCAACCAAAGTTGCGTTCATCCTACAAGGAACAGAAATGCCAAATGTCTCAAGGTGATATTCGTGTTATCCCCTTTTTATTATTTTGACACATATGGTCAACCTAATGATTTTTTATTTTATTTTATATTTAATGTACATGCATAACACTATGTGAATATTGAATATTGACTTATTAAATCCTCATAGCAACCATATGAGAGAGGTTCTATGATTATCTCAAGTTTCAGATGAGAAACATCCAAATCACAAAGAATATAAACTGCAGTTCTGGGGCTGTAACCCAGGCCATCAGTCTCTGGAGTCTATGCTCTAACCTTATGCTTTGCTGTCTTGTACATCACTGGAAATCATGTATTGGTTGTCAGAAAACAGAAAGCCCTGGAGAAACCATGGCATAGTGGAAAGAACATGGGCCTTAGAGCTAAGGGTATCTGGTTTGATCCTGGTGTAGTTGCTTATTTGCTTTTGCCTCTTGAGTCTACTTTTTCAAGTTTCCATTCCCTCATCTATTACAGAGTGTGGCACAATGATGGTTTTGTGTAAAACAACCCGGTGGCTAGCTGACACACAGAGTTCTTTTCTCAACTCCTTGTGGCAATACCTGTCTCTGTTTTGACATTTGTCTTTGAGAGGAAGCATCCTTCTTTACTGTATTTCATTATACGCTACAAATATCTATGTTGTTGTTTTGAGACAGGCTCTCACTGTGTTACCCAAAGTAGCCTCTAATTTCTGGGTTGAAGTGACCCTCCCACCTCAGCCTCCCAAACAGCTGGAATTACAGGTATTGAATCTCTGCACCTGGCAAAAACATTTTCTGTTTGTTGGTTTGTTCATTTTGGCAGTGCTGAGGACTGAATTTAGGGCCTCCTACCTGCTAGGAAGCACTCTACCGCTGACCTCTACCCCTGTCCCCTAGAAGTGAATGAACGTACCTTTTCTCTAGTAGGGGTCTCCTCACCCCACTATCCTGAGTTAGAATTTACAGAGTAGGCACAGAGATGGGTTATAGTGTACAGGCTTATCTGCACTTGCCCGTGACACCACCAGAAAGACTTACATAACCAATTCTGGCGCAGTGGAATCACTGAGCTAAACTTTCCTGAGCCCCGAGGCAATCTGCATCACTAGTTCACTGGGATTTCGGCACCTGGCAACAGGCCACACATAGGCTCCTTAGGGAAACACAATCAGCAAACACCACTAGCTGTTTTACCCTGAACCTTTCCTGCTCCAGTTGTAAACTTATGTGATTAATTCCTAAGCCACTGTGGCCTCAGCTGTGACCCTCTGGAGGTATGATTTTTGCTACAGTCTGATCTGTTCTGGCCTGGATTCCTTTTGTTATGCTGTACTCACCACCAGTTCCTGTCCCTGGGCCTTTGGAATTGCCATTCCATCACTGACAAATCCTTTCCATATCCACAATTTATTTTATTCTTGTCTTTTTGAGACAGGGTCTCACTATGCAGTTCAGGCTGGCCTTGAGCTTACTTTGTAGCCCAGGCTGGTCTCAAACTTGCAATGATCCTTCTGCCTCAGCCTCTCAAGTACTGGGATTACAGGCATGCACCACCATGCCTAGCTCCAAATCCTCAATTTCTTTACTGAACATACAGTCTCTTAAGACTATAAAATATCTCTTTATCAAATTCTTGGCTTTCACTGATCTTAGTTTAAAAATGGCTTTTTCAAAGGAATATCTTTTTAGTACCCATAGGGAAGACTGTTTTTCCATTTTCAGGCACCAACAAACTATACAAAGGGCATAGTAGATACTTTTATTTTCTTCAGTTTTCCCTTTTGTTTTATGCCCATTTTATAACTGCTAACTTCTAGAATCTTTGCCTCTTGCAGACATTCACTGAGAACTTGGGCCCTTGCTTTTTTCTGACATTCACTGAGATGTCCTGATGTCTCCCTGGCTCGCCCATTGATTTGGGCACATCTTCTTTGCTTAAAAGACTCACTGCTATGGCCACAGTCTGACTTTATCTAACCTAGAACTGCTACTTCAGATACTGCGGATGGACCTTGGTTCAGGCAACACCAATGCCTGCAGGAATTTGTAAAAAAATAACTGGTCTCTTCATGTCCAGACTGCTCGCTTCCTCCCAGACCTTAATTCAGCTTTGTTTTACTTAAGGAAAAGTCCTACATTCTTACTATTTCTTACTGTTTAAAATCTTTCAATGTTTTCCCACTGCTTTCAACATAAAATGTGATTTATTAATGCCTTGTCATATTTCAAAGATTTACAGCACCTTAGAAAGATATAAATAAATAGCTACACAAAAGATGTTAAAATTAAGGGTAAAAGGAAAAGATAACAACAGATAAAGATTGAAAATAGAATAAGAAAAAGACCACTATCATTAAGTGAGAGAAAGAGGATACAAAACAGTATGATTCCAATTGTTCTAAAAATAAATATGTGCACATAGAAAAATAAATTGAAAGTTATATACCAAAGCACTAAACGACATTTATACTTGAATAACAGTGACTTCCCATTAAACAATGACTTTAATCAAAGTGACTTTTTTTCTTCTTCTAATTTACAGTTTTTCTATAGTGACAATATTGCTTTTCTTTCAAGAGATTTAACAATTTAAAACTTTTCTTTCAATACATTTCTTGGTCGAAACAAGGAAGTGTAACAATGTACTGCTACCCTCACAACAGACACAAGAGGTTTCTCAGAATACTAAATGCTGCCCCCAAAGTGAGGAAAAGGCGTGCTGTGCAGGAGTGGACGCTGTGAGGGCTGGAAGAGCAGTTCTCAGGTCACTTGTCTTGCTCTGAGGGCAAGTTTCAGCATACTCAGAGCCCAGACAGATTACTCTTCAAACCATTCCTGAATGCTACTTTTAACTGAGCTTCTGAAAATTCTGCGCTTTTGCCATTCATTCTTTAGACTTATTCTGGGTTTGTACTAGGACTGAACTGTTTTCAATTATATTTTCTCTATATAGCACTAGACCTGTTTTGGTGTGTTGGGATATATATATACACACACACACACACACACACACACACACACACACACACACACACACACATATACACACACACACACATTAGGGTTGAAAAGAGAGGCAAAACTGCTTACAATGCTAAGAATATGACAGCTTTCTCACAAAATGAAAAAAATTCCTGACAGCTTTCTCAAAAAAGGAAAAAACAATTCTGCATTTGATTACAGGGAAAGCTGAGCTGCATACCAATTCTTGTTTGTGCTGCGTGCACATTGGTTAGCTCTGGGATTCATGGGAGACGTGGCACATTCTCTGCTGGGCTGTGGAATGAATGAGAAGTGCTTGGGAAACCTGTCTCAGAGCAGAGCTGGAGAAGTGAAGCACTGTTCTAATCCCTCTCTAGAGCAGCTTAACTTCTCTCTGCTCATTTGAAAGGATGGAAAGCTCCCTTCAACATCGTCCATAGAATAGTCACACATCCAACTCCATTTGAGGTTTTAATTCTTTCCTTCTCATGTTTTCATTGGTTGAGGAAATATGAAAGCTCTTGATTCTAGCTGAATAGAATAAAGAGAAGTGATCAAGTATTTATGGCCACTATAATCTTTTTTTTCACTTACAAAAGATCTTTCAGTTGGGAAAGATAATTAACACAAGAGACCCATCATGAAATATATTGGAGTAAGACTTTAAGATCTTTGGCTTCCTTTAGTCTATGAGAGATGCTATGCACAATAAAAATGTCCCATTCCATCACTCAGCCCTGGCAATGAAGACCGAAGCCTTACATCTTGACTGGAGAGTCCAATCCAGAAGGAAGAGTTCCGGAGAACAACCTGCACGGTGAGGAGCGCCTGCTGGTAGGGATCGGTGATGGTTACCAGGTGCATGTTCTCCTTTCTGCACTCCCTTTGTGCACCGTACCACGTCAGCGTCTTTGGGATTATTTTGTACAGGTTATTTAAGTATTTTATAGTCTCTGAGGTATTCTGCAAGGGCCGTCTGTCTTTTACTTCTGTGTATAAAAGAAAACGACAACATAACCCCCCACACTTTGCAAGTCATAGGTTAGTTTTTCAGATTTCTCATGTTACTGATCTGCTTTAGATATTACTTGCCTACTTACTTATTTTAGATTTTGTGTGGGAGAATTAGGCATGACTTGCTGCATATGTTAGGTAAAATGCATGACCTCAAATATTTGGTTTCTAAAATTAGAAGAAAATTTTGTTTAGTCTGATTTAGGAAGGAGAAATGTTGTAAACGGAAGTAGCCTGCAATAAGATTATCATTTGAGGTTGGTGCCAAATACTGTCTTTGTCTAAACTGTTTTACTAGGAATGATATTTAAAAGTGTCCTTTTATGAAGTTTTTACGTGGGAGAACTACAATCAGAAAAGTGTATGAAGTCACTACTAGAGGATATATTTGAACCCCTGCTTTATTGTACTTATCTGAAATAGGAAGTTATTAAAAAGTGTGAGACAAATGGATAAAGATTAATTTAACAAAAACATATCCGGAAATACATGTAATAGCCCTTAATATTCTTAGTACATGACACAAACTGTCTTTTAAATCATTCATTAGGAACTCACTGTGATTAGTGAAACTGATGCACTGTCTCTTAAAAGTATATTTTTCAAAATTCCTATTTTTAAGTATATATTTTAGTTTTATTTGGATTATAGGGTATAGACAGTGATTCATTTAAAGTGCTTTATATCTTTTTAAAAAAGTGAATACTAAACTTGGTAGTACTAGATTAGATTTACAAAATTAAGATTTTTCTTGTCCTTTTTCCCAAGATAAAGACTAAAATCTGAAAAATGCCAGAGTAGAAAGAAAAAAAAAAATCACAAAATAACTTACTCTTCCTAGGCAACTAACACATTCCTTAAAGTATATTTAATTTTTATATGTAAGTATAGCAGTTATACCTAAAAAGTCACATTTCATTTGAAATAATCTGCCTCAGTGTCAGTATGAATTTACTCAGGCTGAGATTTTTCTGGGGGGCTTTTTGAGACAAGGTCCCACCATGCAGTCCCAGCTGGCCTCGCCGTGTAGCCCAGGGTGGCCTCAAACTTGCAGCAATGCTCCTCCTCAGCCTTCCAAGTGCTGCGACTACAGGTGAGCCCCACCCTGCCCAGTGTTGCAATTTTAAGTTACTTGATTATAAATGTATATCAATTTATAAGATTTATAAGATTATCAATTTATAAGATTTCTGTAAAAAAAGGATCATAAATATGTGCAGCATAAAATACTATGGTTATCTAGATAATAATTGATACCTGAATATTTCTGACACAGAGATACAGAGTGGCGTTCAGTGCAGGAAGTAGAATTCCATGTCCCAGTAAAAGGTGACTTTGGGATGTTGAGTATCAGTGCACAGTGGTAGTGGGACTCTTCATCAAAAAACTAAACAGAAAGGCAAATATGTACATACAATCATGAAAATCATAGTCACAAGATCCTGTGAAGACAGATATCAACACTGTCAAAACCTGTGGGACAAAATGAAAACAGCTCTAAGAGGGCTTTGTATGGCTGTGAATGCCTACATTAGAAAAACAGAGCATTATCAAGTGATCTAAAGATGTATCTCAAGTCCTAGAAAAATAAGAGTAAATCAAATCCCAAGCTTTTAGAAGGAAAGAGATAATAAAGATCAGAACATAAATCAATGAAACTGACACTCAAAGGCCATAAATGATCTATGAATCAAATAGCTGGGTTTTCTGAGGATAAATAAATTTGATATACACTCAGCCAAACTTAACATAAAAAAGCCAAAGAAAACCAACCCACATCTAAGCAATTAGAAATTAAAAAGTGAAACTACAACACAAACTATTAAAATTCAGAGAATTATAAGAAACTACTTCAAAACCTTATATTCCAATAAATTGGAGAAATCTAGAAAAAAATGGATAAATTCCTGCACATATATGACATACCAAAATTGAACAAGATATAAAAAACCTATATAGACCAATAATAAGCAATGAAATTGAAATAGTAATAAAAAATCTTCCAAGTAAGAAAAGCCCATGACCCTATAGATTCACCGCTAAATTTTACCAAACTTCAGAGAAGAACTAGTGTCCATACTCCTCAAATTGTTCAATAAATTGAAAGGGAGGAAGACTGCCAAACTCACTGCATGAAGCCAACATAACCATAATACCAAGACTGGACAAGGACTCAACAAAAAGGGAAAACGGTGGGCCAATCTCTTTAGTGAACATAGGTGCAAAAATCCTCAACAAGATACTGCAAACAGAATGCAATAACTCAGTAGAAGGATTATATATCACAATCAAGTCAGCTTCATTCCAAGGATGCAAGAATGGTACAATCTATGTAAATCAATAAATGTAATACAATTTAAAATAGAATTAAGGATAAAAATCACATGATCATCTCAAAAGATGCAGAAGAAGCCTTTAACAAAATCCAATATCCTTTCATAATAAAAGCTCTGATGAAAATAAGTATAGAACAACCTGACCTTAAACTAGTATAAGCAGTTTATGACAAATCCATAGCAAACATCACAGTAATAAGGGAAAACCTTGACAGTATTCCCTGTGAAATCAGGAGTAAGCCAAAGGTATTCACTCTCCCCAGTCATCTTCAATATAGCACTTCAGTGTTAGAGAAATCAGGCAAGAGAAAGAAGTAAAAGGGATACAAGTAGAAAAGAGTCATAGGGTCTTTATACATAGAAGATGTGAACCTTTCTGTAGAAGACCCAAAGAGCTCCACTAGAAAACTCTTAAAGCTGATAAGCTGTGGAAAGCTGCAGGATACAAAATCAGTGCACAAAAATCAATAGTGTTTCTGTACACCAATGACGAACTCTGTGGGAAAGTAATCAGGAAAATGATTCCATTTACCATAGCTTCAAAGAAGATAGATACTTAGGAATCAATGTCATCAAGCAAGGGGAAGACACATAGAATGAAAATTATAGTCCTCTGAGAAAGAGGCTTAAGGGGGTGCTAAAGAATGGAGCGACACCTCCTCTTCCTGAGCAGGCGCAGCCACTATTGCTGAAACGGCTGTATGACCAAAAGTGATCTGTAGATTTCATGCAGTCCCTACTAAAATTTCAACATTATTCACAAAACTAGAGGCAACAATCTTAAAATGTATATGGCACAAGGATATACCCAGAATGGCCAAAGCAATACTGAATAAGAAGAGCAGCATGTTACAATTTCAGATTTTAAGTTAAGCCAAGAAGCTATAGTAACCAAAGCAACACAGTACTGCACAAAAAGATAGACAGACCAGTGGAATAGAACAAAAGACACAGAAACAGTCTCATATACTTTTAGCCATTTTTGACAAAAGGGCTAAAAACAAATGCTGGATTAAGGATAGCCTCTTTCATGAATGGTGCTTGAAAAACTGGCTATCTATGTGCAGTAAAATTAACTAGATCTCTAGCCCTCAGCCCATACTAAAGTCCAATCAAAATGGATCAAAGATCTAGATATAAAAATAGAAACAATGAAACTTCTGAAAGATAAAAACACTTGAAGACACAGACATAGGCAGGGACTTCCTGAAAAGAACTTCAATATCACAAAAAATAATACCAAGAGTCAACATATGAAATTTCATTACACTAAAAAGGATCTGCAGAGAGAAAACAAAGTTTGCCTTCTGACATACTTAATAAATGTCTAATATCTAGACCCCCCCCAAGCAAATGGCCCAGTGAAAAAGCAAATGAAATGACTAGGCATGGAGGAGCACCAAGATGGCAGAATGATGAGCAGCGAGGAAAGAGCCTCTCTGAGAGTTACCATCCAGACACTGGAACACAGCAATGTGAGGAAGACAAGAGGGAGGAAAGTGGGTCTCCTGGACCCAGGAAGGATCTAAAGCACAAACAGAGATAGAAGAGAGAAACTTCAATGAAGAAGGAGGTAGCTGGTGGTGCGTTTTCCTTGAGATGGGACTCACTGTGTGAGAGCAGCAGTTCAAACCTGTGGACACACATGGTAACTGCTCGTGACTCCAAACGCCTCCATGGAGAGAGGTAGCAGTGGAGGGGAGCACGTGACATGAAGGACTGTGTTAGCTGGTGGTGAGTGCTGAGGGCTCAGTCCTCCTGTGCAAAAAAGCAATTGGCTGGGAGCCATCATGGAGAGGGGCTGGCTAAGCTCAGAACTCAGACCAGCTGCAGACTCCACACACAAACATATAAGTAGTGTGTTGTGCTACAGTGTTGTAATGGCTACAACATGAAAAGATGAGAGGGCTTTTTCAGTTCCACTATAATCTTATAGTATTACTTGTGTAAGTAATGTGACACTGACTGAAATGTCATGATATAGCACGATTGTATGTATCTCATACACATATATTCATATTGTCTTTATAGGTGATAAAATAGGTGTCCTACATTGTCTTTAAAAAATATAAGTATGCAATAAATGATGCTAGGACAAGTGGCTAGGGTCAGGGGAAAGGTTAAGTGTTCATGAATCAGGAAAAAAAGCAACATGTAACACAAAACTACAAGAAAATATAGGCGTGCATTTATCTAACATTTACACAATGGACTACATAACCTAAAAACAATGAGGTGAAAAAAAGTAAATACATTTGAACAAATTCTAAAAAATTGAAAACTTAGTTCTATAATATTTTTAGTAATAAGACTTTTAAAAACCTAGGGAAATATTTTCAAGAAACCAGAGTTAGCTAATAAATGTTTAGAAAGTCATAAATCAACTAGAAACATTGCAAGGCTTTGACAGATAAATTTGCAAAGAATAAGAACATTCATACTTGAACATTTATATTTGAATAAAACATTACTTAATTGATGGAAGTTTGCTTTCCTTAGAAAGCAAAGAAATAATCAACAAATATGATATTATTTAAACTATCAAATGAGCAACAATTTATAAAGCTAATGTTTGTTAGAGGCAAAGTACTAAATGGCCAAGATCAGTGGTCTGCCAACTCCTGGACCTGGATTTAATGGATAGGCTGTATTACCCATTAGATGGATAGGCTGCATTATCTCTGGCAAGTTATTAGTCTCTCCATGTCTGTCTTTGCATTTCTAAACTGGGGTTATGAATACTATTGGTAAACATAGTTTCTGTGCACACTAAAAGAATCCATGTAGGCGATACATTATGGAGTGTCTGGGACATACTAACACACACTAGAAGTTACTAATATGCTTGTGAGCATAGAAGGGCAATCAGAATACTTCTGACAGAAATATAAACTCACAAACTTTTCTGGAAAGCAATTTGGTAAGCAGAACTTTTTCAAAATGTATCTTAAGGAAGTAACCTGCTTCCGGGAAGATGGCGACCAGGTGAGTGGCAGAGGGAAATTCTCCCAGAGACAGATCTCTTGCGCGTGGCTGCTGGGTCCGCGGCTGTGAAATTCCAACTGAATGTGTTGCTCTGCACTGCCTGAGCATTAATGGGTCGGCTGGATTTGCCGAGGCGAGGAGTGGGCAGGCCCTGAGAGCTGGGCGCCCGAGGAGATCGGCACAGCGCGCAGCGGCGTGACCGAGTCTGCGTACCCCTGAGGGCGATAGCCGCGGGACGGACCCTCCCATCTCCTGACCCCAAACGGCTTGCAGGTGGCTGCGGCCAGGAATTTTTGGTGGTGGCGGAGCAGGGCGGTCTAGGAGACTGTGCTCCTTGGGCAGACTGAGCTAATCCGGGCAGCGGACCTGGGTCCCGCTCAGATCCCCGCCCCCACAGCTGGTGCCATCCTCGGCCGGAAAGCGGGCACTGCGGTGGCTGCGGTCGGCGGCTCCTGGGAGAACGCCAAGGAGGCGGAGGAACACCGGGGAGTGGCACATCCCTGGCAAAGCACAACATATTAGCAAGTTGGGGATGTCCTGCTGCAAGACCCAAGGGTGAGTTGATTGGGCGCCCTGACCGGTTTTTTGAGTTGGGGAGAAGCTCGGCCCAGCGAGGGACATCCGAGCAGCACTATTGACTGCAAGGACCCCGGGACAGAAGAGCTGGCTGGGCGTCCCGACTGGTTTTTTGAGTGGGGGAGGAGCTCCACCCAGGGAGGAACACCTGAGCGACCCCCTGCCTGCATGGTCCCCGGGGAGAGGAGCTGTTTATGCGCCCCAGCCAGGTCTCTGGGTAGGGAGTAGCTCAGCATACAAAGCAGCATATGAGCAGCCTATTGAGCAGAACTCTCAGCAGAAAGCTTAAGGGACATTCTCCCAAAGAGAAGGAGTCATCGGAGCAGCCTTTGCAACAGACCTTTGCCTGGTGAACTGCCTGGGTAATTTATTGCTGAATATTTTGAATCTGATACCCAAAAATGGGAAGACAGAAGAACAAAACGCAGTTTCAGAACTCAACCCCACCAAGTCCTGAATGCGAGGATACGGGGAACTAGGAAGCCACATACCTGCAAATTCTGAAACGATTGCATCCGAAACACTGAAACAACCCCAACAGGCCATAAAAGAGCTTAAAGCAGAAATAAGCCACATACCTGCAATAATCTCTCAGACAAAAAATGAACTGAAAACTATAATGGAAGAAATGTTCCATACACATAGAGAAGAAATAGATAAAAGATTAGAAGAAAGTAGGAAACAAAGGGAAACGTTACAAGAGCAATTTAGGAATGAATTACCAAGAATGAAACCAGTCCAAAGAGATTGCCAGGATTTGAAAACTTCCATTGAAAGCTTGCAAAACTGCTTAAATGAAACCGAAGATAGAATTTCAGACCTTGAAGACAGCATGGCAGCTTATGAGTGTGAAAGGAAGGATCTCATAAAATCATCAAAGACCCAAGAAAAATGAATCCAACAGCTGCAAGATGAGGCAAAACGAAATAATATTCGAGTAATAGGAGTCAGTGAAACAGCAGGAGACCACACAAATGATATAAAAAGAATATTTGCTGAAATAATAACAGAAAATTTTCCAAATAAGGTAAAAGATACTGAAGTACAGTTAATTGAGGCATATAGAACCCCAACGATCCATAACCCAAAGAAAAACACACCCAGACATATAATAGTCAAGATCCCAGATATCCAGCAAAAGAACACAATATTAAAAGCTGCTAGAGAAAAGAAACAGATCGCCTATAAAGGAAAGCCCATCAGAATCACAGCACACTTCTCAACGGAAACCATGAAATCAAGAAGAGCTTGGAGCGAGATATTGCAGATTCTGAGACAAAACAACTTCCAACCCAGACTGATGTATCCTGTAAAACTATCCTTCAAATTCAATGGAGAAATAAAATATTTCCACGACAAAGAACAACTGAAGAACTTCATGAGTGCCAAACCAGCATTGCAAAAAGCACTAAAAGATATTCTAGACAGAGAAAAAAGAGACCACAATCCCAAGAACAATGATAGAAACAACTACCTACACAGAACAAGTAAGTAAACATTCAGCAAAAGAAGGAAAACAACAACAAGCAAATAACATGACTAGAATAAGCCAACATATAACCATTATAACCATTAATGTAAATGGCCTCAATTCACCAGTCAAAAGGAAAAGATTGGCAGAGTGGATTAAGGAACATAATCCAACGATACGCTGTATACAGGAAACACATTTTACTCAAAAGGAAATCCACAGGCTGAAAGTTAAAGGATGGAAAACCACTCTCCATGCAACAGGTCCCCAGAAAAAAGCAGGGGTAGCTATTATGTTTGCAGACAAGGTAAACTTCAAACCAAAAACAATCAAAATAGATAAAGAAGGCCATTACATACTAGTCAGGGGAAAGCTGCAAGAGGAAGAGATAACAATCCTAAACATTTATGCACCAAACAATGGGGCACCAAACTTTACAAGTCAAGTCTTAACAAACGTGAAAAATCAACTAATTAATAACACTGTTTTAATGGGGGACCTAAACACCCCTCTGACGCAAAGAGACAGGTCAACTGGACAGAAACTCAGCAAAGAAATAACAGACCTGAACCAAAAGTGTGAACAAATGGACTTAGTAGATGTATACAGAGTGTTCCACCCCACAACATCAGAATACACATTTTTCTCAGCTGCACATGGGTCTTTCTCTAAAATTGACCACAT
>PVLD010019711.1:0-35690 GCA_004027595.1 Dinomys branickii
AATTTGCATGTCTGTATATGGGTCCATACATCTACAATTCGAAGATATCAATGGATAAAGCAACAACTACTGTTGAGACCATATCACCTTGTCTATAGATTAGTTGTGATTGTACTATTTTCTATGATAATGGGTGTCTGTTTGTCAATATGTTTTTGTACTTTTATGTTTCTAAAATAAAAAAAAAAAGAATTTATATGTGTAAGGAAAGACTGTCATTACAAACTCTTCACAGGACATATCTTGATTCTCATATGTGGTGGTACATCTCCCAGGAGCTTTAAAAATACTGACCTCCCCCTTCAGAAATGGTGCCTGGTCTAGGATATAGCCTGGAACATGGGCTTCTCTTTTGAAGTCCCTCAGGGCTTCTACTATGCAGCCAGCCCTGAGTACTTCTGTCCTATAATTTGTAGTTTCATTGAATCTAGAAGGTCTAGCAGGTCTCAGGAGAGGAATTCCTATTTCATTGCACCAGGCTAATACTTTAAGTCTATATAAGCCTTTGAAATATGTGTTAGAAAATAGCACAAAAGGGAAAAGGAGAATGTGCAGACAAGCTCAAGATATTGAGCTCAAGTGCTATTGTTCTGTTATGTATTGGAAGCCTCCCCCAAAGAGGAAATATGAGCCTTTAGAACTTCCACATCTTGGTGGCTAAATCAGCGACAGTTCTCAAGTTCCAGGCACCCACAGTGCACTCCAGTCTGAGGTGGGGCTTGGGGTTGCCAGGGATGGGCCCTGGGCTCTGGGAGGATTGACTGTGCTGCCCTAGGGGCCCTCCCTGTCACCTCCCATTTCCTCCCAGGCTGAGGGATGAATTCATAGGAATATTTGCATATGAAGAATATTCAAATTCTATTAATTGAAAGGACTCTTTAAAGTAAAAATAATATTAAAAAGATGCTTTATAATTGGCAAAGAATGTGGATAACTTACAGAGAAATATAGTCTTGAAACACATAAAAGAGGTTCATCCCTCATTCCTAATAATATAAATAGAAGTTACTATACTGCATGGCTTGTGTCTACTTAAACCACAAAGCCTCATGCAGTCATAGGTGGGGCTTTTTCAGAGGTGGCTGGATCTACAGTGTGTGATGCTGGGATTGATTCATGGCGCAATGCTAGGATCAAGAGAAATATAGTCTTGAAACACATAAAAGAGGTTCATCACTCATTCCTAATAATATAAATAGAAGTTACTATACTGAATGGCTTGTGTCTACTTCCTGGCCAAACCACAAAGCCTCATGCAGTCATAGGTGGGGTTTTTCAGAGGTGGCTGGATCTACAGTGTGTGATGCTGGGATTGATTCATGGCGCAATGCTAGGATCAAGGGTACTAGGATTAAGGGTGTGAGTGCTACTTGCTCTAAGAAGCCTGAATAAAATAAAAGGGGCAGAAAGACGCTTGTGAAGGCCCTTCTTTGCTTGCTTTGCCACCTTCTGCCCACCATGAAATGTTTCTCTTCTGTGATGCCCTCTGCCATATGCCATCCTGTCTTGGAGCCAGCCAATTATTGACTGAAACCTCTACTAACTATGAGCTAAATAAACCTTTCTTCCTTTAGTTTGCATATAAGGTATTTTGTCTCAGCAATGAGAAAAGTAACTCAGACACTAGGTGAGGGAAAGCACTGTACCTATCAAATTGGCCACAGGTAGTACAACACACCACATTAGAGTGAACCACAGGAAATCACCAGGACCTCTGCCCACAGAATTCGCCATTTGACATAGTTCTACCTACTATGTTGTTTGCTGGAGTGTAAATTAGTGCAGTGGCCACCAGGATAATTTGGAAATGTTGATAAAAATAAATATATTCTAAACATTTATTGGACAAACATGTATAGCATAGAAAATATCATAAAAGGATATATGATTTGCATAGTATCTGTAGTAGGAAAATCGTGGAAACCATCCACATGTTGCTCAACAGGCACTGCCAACTATACCACGTGTATGATTCAGGGGAATCTAGGAAGCTCTGTGAAGAATGAAGAGGCTCTTTTGATCCTGTTAGAGAATATATTCAGTTTACAGTTAAGACAAAAGCAAGCCGCATAGCAGTACTTATACTTTCTACCATTTATGCTTGGAGAAAAAATGTGTGACTTGGTTCAGGTGTGTGAGATAGATATATAGATATGTATATGCAGACTATTTCTGGGGAAGAAACCTAAGTCATCTCTGGGAAGGAGGAATAAGACAGTTTAAAGGTATGGGTGGATAGAAACCTGCCTTTTATTGGAATATCCTCTTGTATCATTTGAATTTTGTCCCATGTATTAACTTATTTTGTAAAGAAAATAACCTGTTCCTTCATGGTGCAGGTGGATTTTAGCATAGATTAGCATAGATCAAGTAGTCTGGAGCTACACATGTCACTGGATGCTCCTGTGCTGTCCACCTCCCACCTACAGGATGTTAAATATTAGGCAGACAATTGTGGGAGCAACAATGTCCTTTTCACATCAGATAGAACTTTACTATCTAAGGCAGAGCCACAGGGTGGAGATGGGTGGGTGGAAAATATCAGATATTACCCAGAGCAAACTTGGTTCCAGTCTCAAAAACGTGGTTTCCCAAATGTGACTCTAGAACATGGAGAAGGCAGAATGAACACCTCAATCTCAGACCAAGTGCACTCAACAATTTATTACACAGGGACAAAAGTTACACTATGCTTTTAACAAGGGGAAAGAGATTGCAGGACATCTTTCTGCACAGTGGTAGAGCTGCAAAAATTAAACCTGTGGAGAAAAAGAGTTAGAGCATGAGGTTCTTCTGCTGGTGGAAACGTGACGTTGAAGAAGTCAACAGTACCCCTTCTCCTACTCAGCTCCCTTTGACTGAAGAGTTCTATGACATCAAACAGAAAGAATACCTGCCTGTCCTTATGGCCTGGTAATGTGCTGAAAGTGAATCATCCACGACAAACCAAAGCTTATAATTGGGGTCTCTCATGGGCCTGCTGCTCTGGCCTAGCCATGAATTCAGGGGCCAGCAGTGTCCCGTCTGCTGGCCCACAGAAAATTTTCTGTTCAATCAAGATCAGAGGGACTCGCATACAGTGTCTCTGGGAATGTAAAACGTCCTGAAAACTTTGGAAACAGACTTGCAGTTCCTCTAAAGGCTAAACAGAGTTATCATGGGACTCCACCATTCTGCATCTAGGTGTACCCCCACAAGAATGAAAACATAGCTCCACATAACAACTTACACATGAATGTTCACGGCAGTATTATAACAATCCCCAAGTAGAAACAACCCAAATGTTTATCAACTGATAAATAAAACGTGCTATTTGCATAAAATAGAATATTATTTGGCAATAAAAAGAATGAAGTGGGCTGGGGATATAGCTCAGTGGAATAAGCGCCTGCCTAGCAAGCGCAGAGTCCTGAGTTCGATCCCCAGTACCACCAAAAAAAAAAAGAATGAAGTGCTGGCACATGCTGTTTGGATGAACCTTGAGAACACTACGGTAAGTGGCAGAAGCCAGTCACAAACGACTGCACATTCTATAATTCCATTCAAATGAAATACTCAGAATACAAAAATCTGTGGTCACAGACAGTAGATAAAGTGGATGCCTAGGGTTGGGGAGGAGGGAGTTACAAATTGCGTGATGATGGCTAAGGACGTGGGTTTCTTTCTGGGATGATGGAAATGTTCTAAAATTCACTGTGGTGGCCATTGCACCATCCTGTGAAAATAACAAAGGCTATGGAATAGGACACGCTTGAAAGGGTGAACTGTATGGCATGGATGTCATATCTCATAAAATTGTTTCCAAAATAATAAGGAAGATTATAAACTTTGAGGGGATGGAGCCTGGTTAGGTTGCGGCAAACACCAAGCCATGAGAGTGAGGATACTTCTGGCCTCCCCTTCTGTCATCAGAATCTTTGACTAAAGAAGAACCATGTACTAAGCCAGATTTCTCGGGACTTAGCTTCTGAATGCTGCTCCTTGATGAGGGAGCCCATATGTGAGATGAGGACTGTGGTGCTTGATATATTCAGTGTGTGAGTTCTTTTTTGCTAATAATTCCACTCCTGCGGGATCCAGACAATTTGCCAGACACTACAGACTCTTCAGGCCCCCATCCGGCAGTGACAAGGATGGGTGTCATAGAAGAGCACTGGGTTAGGACTCAGAAGACCTGGGACCTAGCAGCTGGGCCTCCCACTTGAACTCTGCACCAGAGTTTGTCAAGGAATGACCTGTCTACTGTTGTATCCATCCCTTCCAACAACATATCGAAGAATCAGTATAATTATTTTGCAGCCAGCAAAGTTAAGTCACACAGCCGAGCAAGGTCTTTTGTGTGTGTGTGTGGGAGGGTACTGGGGACTGAACTCAGATCCTTCACACTGAGCTATATAAGCCCTTTTGTATCTTGAGACAAGGTATCACTGAGTCACTAGGTTGCCCAAGATGGAATTGAACTTGCAATTCTCAGTGCTGGGATCATAGGCACACAATGCCCCACCCAATGTTTCCTGCATTCTTTTTGACATTTTGAAGTCCAAGATTTTTTCATTTAGTTTCTCTATGTGACCATAAACAAGATACCTGACTCTTCAAATGTCACTTCCTTGTCTTAAAGTAAGACAGCAATCTTTCTTTCATTCGACTCTAAATTCCATTATTTTCTCTTTATGCCCTTCGAGGCATCCTTCTTTCTACAGCTCAAAAGCAGCTACGTTCTCTCCCAACTCCTACCAAGGAAGATTCTATTCTCTCAGGGTAAGGAGAGTTTGCACTGTGAGCCACACTGCCCTCAAAGTGTACATCTCTCCTATGCCACTGTCTCCACACAAACCAATTTACATTAAGAACCATACACCAACTGAAACTGAAAGGAGGGGTTCCCATAGACACCTTAACTCCCTGCCACCAACTACTTCCTAGATGATCTTGTTGTTTGAGAGGAAACTGTCTAGTGTTTGCGTGTTTATTAAATATATGTCTCACAACCAGTGCTGTGCCCCTTCCAAGTTGAATACTGCCTAAGGAAAATGTTTGATTGTTCAACATAAATCAGATGCAGACATGGAGAGTTGAGATGAATAGCTGGGTAGATGAGTGGAAGGAAAGGAGATGGAAGGCTGGCTGGATGTATATGGATGAGGACATAGATGTCTGAATGGATACATGGATGGACAGGACAAGGCAGAGGAATGGATGGGTGGGTAGATGAACAGATAAGTAGATGGAGACACAGATATGAACGGGTTATTGGACATATACATGTATGCACAAGGAGCCTCATACATAAATACAATCAATCTTATATGGAATAAAAGATACGCACTTTTTCCCATCTTCACCACGCTGCACAGTGACACGGGAAGCCCCCAGTTTGGGCTGGAAGCCATTTATTACACTGTTATTCCAGAGGAAGTTAACCTTCTGGATTTCTCCAACATTGAGGTCCACGTCAATGTCACGTGTATATGTAGCATCCAGTTTGAGGGATCCCCTGAAAATATAGCCACAAAACATCAGCTGGGTGTATGAATATCTGAATGGTAGAAATTATTGTTTCTCCAAGCAATGGCTTCTGTTGTTGGCTTTCTGCAAACACCTGGAATGACTCCATATCCACCCAGGAACTGGCAAACACAACTGTATTTGCACAGAACACATTTTAACAAATACTGGACTTGAGATTTCCACTATTCTAGTTTGTCCCTAGAGAGAAGTGACATTTGGGGTATATGATAACACTATAAGCCTGTTTAGGACCAATCGTTGCAGTGTCTTTTCTTTGAAGATGCATGAAGTCATGGTAAATTATAAAAATTAGTGCAAAAACAGAATCTAATTTTACCGCACAGGTTATTGGTTCATCACATATTTACCAAGCTCCTCATACATGTAGCATAAGCCAGGGGTTGAGGCCATCATAGCAACAATCATCTATCCCAGGCTTCATGTGCCCCTGTGCAGGGAGTCAGTGTGTGCTGGAGAAGGTGGAGTTGTCACGGAGCTGTACTCCGCTTGAGCAGAACTTAGTTCATGAAAGCTAAGTGATCAGCATTCCACAGGGAACTGGTACAGGACTCGTTTTAAATGGTGACTCTTTTTCTCTGGATGCACTATTTTTATATGTAAAACAGGATGCTATTTTAAATTTTTGATGAGTGCAACTTTTCACGATGTCATTCATCTTGGTGAGTTCATACACATACAAAGCACATCTACATTCTTTTCATTTCTCTTTTCCTCTGCTCCTGCCACACTCTCTCGAGTTCTTAATTCCCTTCCCATTTGCCAGATATCTATGTCCCTGTCTCCTACTGTCCTTTGTTTTGTTCTTTAAATTACTTAAAAACAGGATGAGAGGACTAAATGAGACTTCCTTCCAGCTCTAACAGCCTAGGATTCAATGGTTCTGTAGAACAGATGCCTATATTTATAAATCAGTTTATACCCAACATTTTATGAATAATCTATGATGGAATGTATGGTCGTTTCCATCCACCAGAGAACTTACGTGAAGATCTCATATTGTTTTGAGTTTCCATTCCTTCCAAACAAAGCAATCTTGATGTACCCTTCCAGGCCCTTTTCTCCAGATAGTGTGACTGAAACCTTATACCTCCAACCTGGGCAAAGAAATACAATCAGGTGAACGAACTTGTTGAAACAATGACCCCAATATAAGCATTATTTTCCTAAGCTCTGAATCCCCCATTTGTGAGAGGTGAGGGGTGATGTGACTAATGGTTTCTTCCAAAGGACTTGGGACCCAGGAATTCAGATTCTGGGGAGGGTAAGGAGACTCTGAGGGGAGGGAATACTGTAGTTCAGCACAACACATGCGCCTTGACAAGTGAAGGGGACGCGTTACTGTGTACAAGTTGTCTAATACACAAGGCAATGGACTCAGTGTTTGCATCTCCCCAAATTTCCATGCTGAAACCCTGACTCACTGTGATAGTATTAGGAGAGGGGAACCCTTGGGAGGTAAGCTGGTAACAGCTCTGGGCTAGACCACATACAGCAGCCCTTGCAGGTGGGATCAGTGAAAGATACCCCGGAGGGTTCTCCCACCTTCTTGGCACTCATTGGGAGGACTTGACAGCAATATGCACCCAGGCCTGTTGGCACCTGATCTTGAACTTCTAGCCTGCAGCACTGTCAAAAATAAATTTTTGCTATTTGCATACAACTTAATATCTGGTATTTGTTATAGCATCCTGAACTAAGACACTTGGTGTACGTGGCTTTTTCACTTAGCTTTTACTTAAGATGTCTCAGGGAGTTTTTCTCTTCAGTTAATAGCACCACATTCCTCTTAGAAAATGGCTATCAGAGTGTTTGATCTATAGCACTGGGCTACTTTCCAACTGGTGGACATTGCGATTTCCCCCTCACTCTTTGATCATTAAAACAATGCCACAGTACGCATCTTCGGACACATCCTCTTACGTACACGTGGTACATTCTGAGAAGCAGAGTGGCTGTATTAAGGAATGTGCTGTAAGACTGTATAGACACTGCCAAGATAAGTTCCACATTTTGTGAAATATGCTATGAGAAAAGTGTTTTGTGAGGGGCCACATACTGTAAAATTTAAATTTTTTTGGTAAATAAGGTCCTTTTCTACATACATTGCATGATATTATTAATAGAAAATTAATCTTAGGTTTTGTTGTCTTATATGTTTTGGTGAGAAGCTACATAAATTACAGCAACCACAAAAACAGTCTGCATGTGCATAGGACTAGTATAACTGTCCCGAGGGTGACTTCTGCGATTGCAGTGATTTTGCCTCAGCTGCCCTCTTCATCAGTCTGTAGACGCGGCCTCCTGTGCCCTGGGGTGGGCAGAGAGGCGAGCCAGCTAGAGCCATTCATCGTTCTTTACTCTGCTGCTGATCAGTATTATTGGTGTGCAGAGGTGAAAGTGAGACCCAAGACAAATGCCATTCTACTGTCCTTACATCTCCATTCAAGCTGGAGGTGGCTGAGTTTCTGTGAATGGCTAACAAAGGCACTGACTAAGTAAGGCCCGTACGCCTGTAACATTATATGCATGAATTTTTAAGTGAGTACAGTGGAAACTTACGAGTAAAGTTATCAGTATCTCCAGTGTTCAGAAAATAGGTTTGATGCACACCACTGGTTTTCCCCCGAAATTGGTCAGCATAGTGTCCCATTTGGGGGCATCCTTCAGCTGGACAAGGAAAACAGCCATTCTAATGGAAAGAATATAATCTGTCTGTTAGTAGTAGGCCTTTGACACGGTCACTCTATCAATCAATTCATCTTCTCATCTGTCTGTACTATCTCCCTATCCATCTAGCCACTCATCTCCCACCCACCCTTCCATTCATGTACCCATTCTCCCAGCCCCTGTCCACACGAGCGCCATCTATCTGCTCAGGCAGCATCTGCCCATGCTGAGAACTGGGTTAGACCCTGCAGAGTACCCAACACAAAACTTTGAAAACTTAGGGTACAATTGAAAGACAAGTCATGTATAAGAAGTGATGAATTTAAAACCTGAATCAGGAATGGAAGCAATGCTTCTAGGAAGAAGTAAATGTGAAAGACAAATCATTTCAAAAAGAGGAATGAGGCGAGACCATGATCTTTTTGACTTTAATGTGAATTGGTTCTCCACTAGTTAACCCCAGTCAGTGCTCCCCAAGTGGGAGTTCATTAATTAGGCTTCCAAACAGGTGAGGATTTCATGGAACAATATATTTTCCCTCTCTCTGTTCTTGACCTCATAGACATCCCAAATTCATGGTGTGCACAGATAGCTCTTTTGCAGTTTGGCGACTGTAAGACAGGTGCTGGAGGTCACAGTATTCCACACACAACAATAAGAGACAAGGTAGACAAACCTGACAGGTAAACACTCGCAGCCTTGGGAATCAGGTATCAGGTCCCCTTGGCTTTTGTAAATCTCAGGATGTCAAGATGAAAATTAGTTTTGAAGGGAAAAACGATAAATTTAAGCATGATTTTATCTTTGAGATAAAATCTTCTAAAATGTTGAATTTTTCCCACTTTTCTTATAACTGACTGAAGTAAGAATCATCAATAGATACTCAAAACTTTCACTGGGTTCCAATACAGACTAAAATCTTTCCCCAGTAGATTATTTAGGGGACATTATTATTATTTATAGTACAGAAACATGGCCGTTATCATCTTAACCAAATAGTCAAAACTTGTGTAATCAAATAATGGATAAAGTACCATTAAGTAAATACATTGAGTAGCTGAGTTTCTGTCAAATGCTACCAAAGGTCCTGACTTAATAAAGCTGGCACAACTTATTTAGATAAACAGTGATAGGTTGTGACTGACTGAGAAGGATCTAATGTCACCCATAGGATCACAAAGACATAATCAACCAATTTCAGAATGTGGAGAATTCTACCAAACATCTTTCTTGGTTTGATATACTCCTCATAATTTCCCCTGTCCTGGATGTCCAATGCACAGCACGTCCTCAGAATTACCTGGTTCTGGGCTGAGAAGCCCAAAGCTCCTTTTATTTGTTGGTAGATGCTGGCGGTTACTTTACCCACCGTGCTCTCTGACATTCAGCCAAAAAATGGGACCCTGTTTGAGACTGAAGGAGACTGAGGAGAGGACAATAAATGCAATGTAACTTTAAAAAAGAAAGGAAAGAGAGGAAGGAGGGAAAAGGGAAGAAAGGATGGAGGGAGGGAAGGAAGAAAAAAGGAAGAAAGGAAGGAAAGAAGGAAGGGGTCAGAGAGCTCTCGGGAACGTTACTTGTGTAACTGGAGGAGTTTAAATATGGACTGTATATTATGGAAGGTTAGTGTATCAAAGCTAAATCTCTTGGAAGTTGTCCTATAGGATGATCGCATTCTTAGGACATAAAAGCTAAGGCATTTGTGCAGACAGTGTCCTAATATCTTTAATTCACTTTCACATTCTTTAGAAGCAAAGCACACATATGCACGTACATATACAATGTTAGCACTTGGTGCACCTGGGGGACGGGTGTAACAGGCGCTCATTCACATGTTCTTTTTTCAGTCTCCTTCAGACTGGAAGTTGTCACAGAAGAAAAGGTGAGAACCCGGGAGTGGGCCCAGCAGAGCCAGCTCTATGCCCACCCTGTCCCTGCAGGAAGAACGGTCTATAAGCCTCAACTTTTCTACGACCGCTGATCATTCACGCAGGGTCACATACGTCTCTTGTTCTAAGCCATGGGGACAAAAATTAACAGCAGGGCCACCACCATCTTCCTGAGCCCACTATGACCTACCTCCTGGAACTCCTCATAGGAGGCACAGGGATAGCCCAGGAAGCCATCGGGGTTGAGGATGCTGCTGGAATAATACTTGTGGCTCCGTAGGTGGTTGCAAGCAAAGATGTCGCCTATGCCTGAGGAAAGCGAGGTCATATGAACTGGACAGGACTTTTCCCTTTGAACTGCAGCCCATTCTGAACCCTAACTTTTCATGAATGGGCATTTGCCTAGAGTCCAGCCAAAGCTGAGAAGAGATAAGTCTTAATTAAGAGCACTTTGCCCAGAGCCCTACTGGGTGGGCATGTAGCACAAATAAGGAGGCTGGGGCCATGTGTGGGTAGAGAGGCAGAGTAGGGGCAGGTGGGTTCAGAGAGAGTCGAGAGACAGACAAAAGACAAAGAGACAGAGAGAGAAGGGAGCAATTAGTTTTTTAAAAAGCAATATATATTTATGAGAGAGAGAGACAAAGGGCAGACAGAGACAGAGACAGAGACAGAGGCACAGTGCGAGACAGACAGAGAGTCAAAGACAGCCAGATATAGACACAATATACAATTGGCTCTCCTCATCTACGAATTCTGTAGCCTTAGATTCAACCAACCACAAACCAAAAATGTAGTGAAGCCCAAGGAGGTTGTGTGTCAGCTGAACTTGCAGGAGACTTTCTCTTTTCATTATTCCCAAGATAATAGCATATATTTTATATATGAATATACATATATATACATATATATATATATAACCTATATCAACTACTTATACAGAATTTACATTGTATGAGGTCTTACAAGTAATCTAGACATGATTTATAGTATACAGGAGGATATATGCAGCTTATATGCAAATATTGCGCTATATAAGGATATAAGGGACCTAGGCGTGTTCTGGCTTCTTAGGGATCCCTGGGATACCCAGATGCTGAGGATGATTGTATATGCATTCCAGAGAGACACACGGACAGCAACAGAGACAAAGAGGTGCACAAAGAGGGTGACAGTCACTTTTGAAGGGATCCTGCATAGCTCTGCCAGTTGTTCAAGGTCCAGATTATTGGTTGATTTTTCATGGGCCATAGGGCTCCTGACTTCTACATGGAAACCTTTCCATGATTCAGGGCTGGCAGAGAATTTCCATGCTAAAAGAAGTCAGCACGGAGGCCCAACCAGCACTATGGTGGATTGCTCTGTGCCTCATGCAGGGACCTTGGACCACAGGCACAGGACAGGCGTTTCCCAGGCAGCCTTTTCTGTGCCTTCGTGCCCAGGCTGAGCAATTCCTCCACTTTGCTCTGCCAAGCACAAGGCTACGCCAGCTACTCTTTCATGGCACTTTGGTTATCATCTTTTTCTTTAAACCAGAGTCATTAGGTTTGGAACGTTGATCTTTCATTTTCAGCTATTTCATACACAACCTCCCATGGAGTAATCCACAGTAATGCCCCACTAGGGACTCTTCTGGGGTGATCTGGTGAGACATATGTTACAGCCCTGCAGAAAGGAATGCCCCCTCTGTGGCCCAGGTGGATTCACTATCACAGTTCCAGCCCTGCTGTGTGTATGGCTGAAGGTCTTCCATCCAGTAACCAGGTTCTGAGTGCACCGGACAACAGAACCTGTTTTAAACTTAATTGTTTCCTTTATGCCAAATTGCTGCCCAGAGACTCATAATAGAGAAGAAGGAGGATTTAACTGTTCCCAGTGCCCAGCACCTGGGTGACTCAGAGCAGCACAATAGAAGCACACGGCAGCATTCATGGGCTTGTTCACCCTACACTGCCTCTAATTAAACCTGGGCTCGCTCCTATTATGTGTGTCCTTCTTGTCATTTCTGGGAAGGGGCAGCTTTACTGTGTCTCTGGGGCACCTTCAGGGCAAGGCAAACAGCGTGTCCTCGGAGAGTCACCTGGTTCTGTGCTGAGAAGCCCAAAGCTCCGTTTATTTGTTGGTGGATGCTGGCGGTTGCTTTACGCACCTTGCTCTCTGACATTCAGCACACAGGGAACAGGACCACTCAACTCCATGCAAAAGAATGTGCATAGTGCCTGCTTTGGGCCAGGCCCTAACAGGGTCCTGGGTGTTTAGGTGCCCAAGACATAGTCCTGAGCTATGGGAAGCTTCTAATTCAGAAAAATAAAGACAAATAATATAACTATAGATCACAAAGCACCTCCTTCAGGGAGGAGAGTGAAATGGGGCCTCAGGAGGGGTAAGAAAAATAAAGGCCAGAAAGAGGGCATCCACGTGACATTATGGCTATGGATCCTGGTCTTTTATTTTTTTAATTTGTTTTATTTTTTTGTGGTACTGGGGATCGAACTCAGGACCGTGCGCTTGCTAGGCAGGCGCTTATTCCACTGAGCTATATCCCCAGCCCCAAAGTATCTTTTTTTTTTTTTTTTGCGGTACTGGGGATCGAACTCAGGACCCTGCGCTTGCTAGGCAGGCGCTTATTCCACTGAGCTGTATCCCCAGCCCCCGATCCTGGTCTTTTGGATGAACAGAAATGTATGGGGTTTGCCAGGACCCCTGCAGGGGCTTCCCAGACCTCCATACCCTCACTGTGCATACGTGGCCCAAACCTACAGAGCACATGTCTCCTCTGTCTTCTGACCAGCTCAGCCCTCTTCCATTCCTAGGACCTGACAGTGGAAAAAAGCAAGAAATTTACAGCCTCCAAATCTCTGTTTACAGTTCAAGGAACAGATGGTGGCGGGTGGGCAAAGCCAGCACTGGGTACTTGCCAGTGCGCCCATCCAGACCTGTCCCAGCATGCTCACACTAGAGGAGATGGTACAGGCTGGGAATCAGAGCTCCATCATCAGAAATCAGGTTTAATATAAGGTGCCCTTGGACAAGCTAACTTTTCTCACTGCCAGTTTCTGCAGCTGTACAATAGGGTAGCCCAGAGTAAGAATCTCATAGCACGAGCGCTTCCTAAGTGGCGGCAAATTCAGCATCATGGTGCTTACCACCACACACTCCACCTTCTCTCCAGCCACACCAGTTCCTGCCTTATTTCTTATTTACATACCTTTCCCGAATCTGTTGACATCAGTGTTGGTGAAAAGGATTTTTGTCTGACATCCAGGCATTTGCTTTCCTCCATTTGGAAAGAAATCCAGGTGGCCCACCTTTTGGCTCATCCCATAACCTGAAACATGTGGGGCAGAGGTGAGCAGAGGTAAGGGGTCCTAAATTAGACCATGGTCCAGGATGATGTTCAACTCAACCCAACAAGAGCAGGAACCTTCCTGGTAATTCTCTGCCCAGCACAAGTATCATCATCTCTACCTGTGCAGAAACTTCTCAGATAGGAGCTTGGGAGGACAAGGAGGATGGAGAAAAGACAGGAAGTGAGATAATGGGAGGCTGGGCTCTGGGTGAGTATGTGCAGCTGTGCGTTAGTCCTTGTGCGGTTCTGGATAAGCCAAAGTGCTCTGTTACCAAAGACACTGATAGGCACAAATCTGGTACAGTTTCTATTACCTCACTGATTTTCAAATTTTGATTTCCATGTTATATTGCTATGCTGAGGTCGAATGGTATTAGGTGCGTATTGTTCTTTTGAGAGCCACAGTATGGGAGTATTGGAGCTTTGGTGTATGAGGCACAGAAATCTCGGATTGGAGACTTTACATAGCTTCAGTGAATCTCAGTGGTTCTGCTGTGAAATCGTGATCATATCCACTCTTTAAAGTGGTACAGGGTTAATAAGCTAATGTTCAGTGCACCAACACCATTATCATCACCTTTAAAAATATAACTTGCATTGGTATATTTCATGAGTGGGCATGTAAGAAAATGTTGAAAAAAACTGATTGTAGAAGAATTATCTAAAAGGATATATGTAGTTTCCAATAAAAGCAACCATAACTAGAGGTCAAGTGTCAATAATAAACACATCTGTCACTTTGCACATTCATAGATTGGGGAGGGTGGTAGGGTTTAATATTGAATGAGAGCTTCCTGGGGACTATAAACAGGTATTTTGTTGCACCTAGTCCTCAGCTGAGACCATCTGCATTCTTCTGGTTCTTTATTTGGGGCTGGAGCCCGTTTTCCCTGGTTGATACCTAAGCCATTCCTGTAGTTAACCTTTTTGAATAGCCTCTTTGCTGTGTGCGTGTGTGTGTATGTGTGTGTGACCGAGCATGTGTGTGTGTTTTGGAATAGGGGACTCTAGGACCTAATGTTATCAGTCATGACCCTGGTCATTAGAGCATGAGATAGAGGAGCTCACCAAAGGAGGGAATTATGGGAGCAATATCTGTGTGAATCACATCCACAAACATGGCGTCCGATGGGTCCAGTCGAACCTCTTCAGGCGTGTCCTGGAAGCATGGTTCTGCTGGATCCAGCCCTGAAGGAAGGAGACAGACATGTTGCACTTTGAAAAAGACTTAGTTCTACACCCCAGCCTGATTAATCAAGCATGAGGATTCCTGGGCAAAGGGCCCCAGTGCAGCGTGGCTATGGCAGTTCCCAGTCTGCCTGGCAAATGGGCTGAGACAGACAGACAGGAATGAGGCTTTGCCTGTTGAATAGCATTGCGAAATCCCCGGGTCCTGGCTCCTTGAAGGGTGTCAGGGGGATCTTTGCACACCTCATTTCCATTTTCTATGTTTTTTCTCACACGTTACCCTCTGGCTGCTGGTCTCAGGGTCTGCAAGCTGTGTGGACTCACGCAAAAATGGCAATAAGGACACCTGCCTTACAACGTCACCTGGAAACTGAAAAATGCTACATAACTGTGAACTATTGCCCCTTCTTCCCCCCCTCAGGGCCTTGAGCAAAAGGGACGCTCATCAAAATTGAACCAAACTGTTTGCTTAAGTTCTATCCTGATTTAGTTGCAGAAAATAAAGTTGTCCTTGTCTGTCTTGCACGCATAGGATCCACTCGTTCGTTCATTCATCCATTCATGTACTCATTGCTCAGTGTTTACTGAGCAAGACCATGTGGTAGTTTTTTTTTTGCGGTACTGGGGATCGAACTCAGGACCCTGCGCTTGCTAGGCAGGCGCTTATTTCACTGAGCTATATCCCCAGCCCCTATGTGGTAGTTTTCAACTAGAAGACACCGAAGAAATATATGTGTGGAATTGATGAAGTTTTAAAAATCATCACACTTTTTTTTTTACTTTAATGCACTTTACAAATACTCCCGTGGCCGTGGGTTTAATATACTATTGCATTTTTCTTGTTTCATAAACCCACTTTTATTTGCAATCATCTACCTGCTAATATACTGTAAAATATAAGTACAAAAAATTAAAAAAAATAAAATATATGGCCAATTATTTGTAAACGAAAGCCCCACCTAGATTCAGCTCCCAGAGGTGCAGCTCCCGTGGGCAGCTTAGGAGTCCAGGCTTCCACTGCCCGTCTCCAAGGGCACTAGGTTCCCCGGCGGCCGGCGCCCCCACCTACCTGTGATCCTGCCCACACGGCCCTCCAGCCTCCGGCCCGCCTCAGCAGCCGCATGTGCACCCAAGCTGTGGCCGATCAGGTGCACTTTGTCCCGAGCGTAGCTCAGCTTAGTCTGCATAGGGAGGGCGTGTCAGGCCGCACGGCAGTCACGCGATGGTCGGGGAGGGGACGCTGCCTAGGCGTAGCGCAACCCCGCGGGGTCCGCAGTCTGCGTGGTTGACCGCCGGCGGAGCGCGGGACAACAGTGCTGACGAGCGGCCGCGACGCAAACTGCAGGCTGCGGCGAAGCCCCCGCCCATCCCGGGAAGGGTCAGGCCTACTTGCAATGCCCCGCCCTAAGGATGAGACTCCTTGCTCAGGCCACGCTTCTCTCCTTCCCAGAATAGCCCGCGGGGAAGGGAAAGCAACCTTGCAACAGGTTGGGGCCCCTTGGTTGGGAATGGATGGGCGTCGCCTCCAGAGGGAGAATGTTTGGCCACTTGACTTGCCGCCCAGTCCTGGGCTCTGGGTGCGGTGTGGGGTTTCCCTGGCCCCAGGACTTGACCGGGCGGGCCTTACCGACAGCACTTGCACTAAGTAAGCGACCTCTGCGCCCACCACTCGAATGTTCTGAGCCGCTTGGTTGTATTCGGTCCCAGAGCCGCCCTTCCAGTCCACGCAGATGCAGTTCACCTTCTCCACTTGGAACATTCTCTGGGGAAGAAAAAGGTGAGAATTCCACCATCAAGCACTGCGCTGTGCCAGAGATTTATAATCCTGCCCCCGCATTACAACCTGATGCTCCATTTAGCACCAGCTTTACCTATGTGGAAACAGGCTGAATCGGGCAAGTGACTGGTCTCTGGTCTGACAGATGGTTACTGACACAGCCAGGTTAACAAGCCCACTTGTCAGGTCAGGGGTGAACAAACTGCTACCCGACAAACTTTACCAGTTAGCCCCTCAGTCATTCTAGCCCCTCTCCAAGTACAGGTATTCCTTGTGGCTAGTGGTGCCTAATTTGGACAAAACCAATACATCGTAATAGAACACGCTATGGGACACATGTGCTTTAGAGGGCTGTATTTAAACTAAATGTCCCATGGGGGTTGTATTGTAACAGTCAGAGATGAAAATGTCAGGAAGTGTGTGTAGTCTGCAGGTCAGGCTATCTGACTAGAGTTTGGATCCCTTTCACCTCAGAGGAACAGCTGCCTAGAAATTGGTGGGTACGGAAGATTTGGCAGTGGATGAACTGAGAGCTAGACTTTCCTCAGTAGTTAGAAGGGAGCCCTGCCTCTGTGGAAAATTGTCTATGCTGCTCTCAGAGCCTCAGGAGTTTGGTATTTGAATCTGTGTGCTGGGCAATGGACACCCTAGGGAAAGCCAGGTTAGGAGGGGGGCCCCTACCTTACACATTTCCGTCAGCCAGTCCTTCTCCCCGCTGTCTATGTAGCCATGGATAATGAAGCGTGTCTTGCGGTTCAGGTTGAAATTGGAAGCCTTGATGGTGGCTGGGTCAGTGGCAGTGATCACCTGGTTTAATTAGAAAAGATGAATTTGAATACTGGCCTTTTCAAGCAATGTACATTTTAGTGACAGTCCCAGTAATGGACAGCACAGGTTCAGTCCTCTCAAAGTTAGGTCAGACTAGAAAGAATTCCTAACTCTCCTTCTAGAATTTTATTTTATTTTTTGTCAAATTTTAATTTTTATTGGTACATGTTTGCAGTACATTATGATTATATTCCTGTGAGGAGTTGGTGAGTATGCACAACACACTTAATTCCACTGTCATCCCTGTTTCTGGACGGGGGTGTGGCTGGAATTCAGAAAGCCCAAGTTCATACATTATTTTCATGAACCTCTAACTGCAGTCTAGAATTTCTCTTAATCATGAAACCAGGGAACAAACTGCACTGGAGTTAACTGTGTCCTCAGTCAAAGTCACAGGTGTTTTCATGTCACATTGTAATAGTAAAACCCTGGTCAGAAGCAGCAGGTTTTAGGCAGAATTCAGCACAGTGGAGCCAGGAGAATTTACAAGACTCCCACGGGCCCATGGTCTTACTCAGGCCCCTTTCTGCCAGAACAGCACCCCACCTGGCCAGTCTTCTGGCACTGAAGGTTGCTCTCAGGGACCTTATGTCTTTTCTTTTGTGTTTGAAGTCATTCTTCCCCTTCTCCTGTCTCCTAGCTCTCAGGAGGGATTTATGTGCCTTCACCCTCACTCTCAAGGGGCTTTTCTTTCCCCCTTCACTGCCTACAGCAGACAGGAGACAGGACTTTCCTGGGGACATACTTGGGCAACTCCCGCTCATACTCTTTCTCCAAGAGAGTAGGATGTTGATACTGCAGTGTCCCTGAAGATCTGGGCACCTGTGTGTGTGTGTGTGTGTGTGTGTGTGTGTGTGTGTGTGTAGGTTTCTAGTTTGGGCATCAGATTCTCAGGGTTTAAGATTTCTAGGTCTCACAGCGGCAGAACAGCACTCTCTGGAAAGTTCTAAGCCAGCAAAATGCACCCTGACAGCCATGTGAGGGCTCCATCCTAGGACCTACGTTTGCCCACCATGCAGTCATCCCACACCCCCTCTTACTTGATAGCTGTTCTGATTTTCATTTGTGTACAGAAGAAATCGAGTGTTAATGCTCTCGGGGGATGAAGGCAATAACTTTAAAGGCCGCTGAAGGGTCCCCCCCCAAGGTTTTTCATTGGAGAAGCAGCCAAGGCGTTCATAGCAGACTTCTTTCCCTGGGGCAGGAAGAACGACAAACAGGATATATGTGAAGTTTTGGGGAGAGGCAGTTTATCTCTGTGCAGGAAGCTACTTTAGATGAGAGCCAGGGCCAGCTATGGCTCGCAGTGGTCTTTACCTTTGCCATCAGTGTTCCTGAAACTGCTGTGTTGATAAGAACCACTTGGGGTGTAGGGATGAATATATCCCCATGTATATTCCACACAAATACCACACATGCCCTGGCCCCTCCCCCCAGAGTCTCACTCAGAGGGTCTTAGGGAACCTGCCAAGAGCATGTTCACTAAGGATCCCTAATCATCAGGCAGGCCAGGGAATCCTGATCTCCAACCTGCTGCCTGAATGCTGCCTCATATGGGGAACTCCCTGGTGCCCTGTGCATATCAATTATCACCTATTATCAACTGTTTCCCAAGTGGCTGGGAGGTCTGCGGCACAGACATGCTATGTACTCATTCTGGCATCTCTGTGACTTGCAGGACAGGCTGTCACTTTCTCCCCAGGGGAATGGGGACAGGATGCTCACCTCTGACGGTGGCCAGCAGGGCAAGGCCGATGGTCCATGGGAACAGCATCTATGGGATGAAAACACAGTGGCACATCTGCCCACACCAGGGACACAGGCATGAAGTTGGCACAGCAGAGCGCAGGGACCGTGGAAGGCAAAGGCACAGAAGCCCAGTGGCCTGGGCTTTGCACGACCCTTCTTTGGGAAAGGGCCCCTGAATTGGGCCTTCCTGAGGCACTTGGAGTAGGGCAGCACCACCATGGAGCCCTGGACTAGGGGTCTTTCTATTACAGCTGCTTCTCCCTCTTGAGCCCCGTTCCCTGGCAGCCCAGTACTGCCCTGCCCTGCTCTTTGTGCCCTCTCCAGGGGGTCCGTGACTGCGACTCACCGTGCCGAGCTGAACTTCCACTCATGCCCTGCAGGTTGGCTATAGCCTTTTATAACCAGACTCGATCCTCCACACACCTACGTGGAAAGGCCACAGTGGGATAGATAGGGCTGTATGTGTGGGCACGTTGAACCTCAGTTATCAAAAACACATAAAGCTAGTGCCATCTGGTGATCAGGGCTGTTTAGAAAGAGAGCAAAGGAAAAATTAACTTTAGGGAGGGAAAAGGCTCTGTTAATCTGAATGTACAGGTTCAGTTGCCAAAAGACTGTGTTCCCAAAGTGATAACAGGGGCACACCATGCTGTAGTATCGTCCCCACCAAAATAGCTTCAGAAACAGGGACCCCAAACTCAACTGGTTGGTAGATGATGCAGGGACTTACTGGCCAGTGCTGGGTGTGTTTTTTAACATACATGTCATGTATACCTTAGGGGTGAGGTTGGGGTTTCCCCCAAAAACCTACAGCATAGAACCTAGACAAGCTGGAAGTGAAGGCAACCCCGTCATGTTTTTAACTATCGTATTATTTCTAGGCTTATTCAAACTGGCCAACTTTCTTTTCTTTTTTGGAGTGAAGAGAAACTGTGTTGGGCTATATATAAAAACTCGATAGTTAACATATGTAACAAACCTTCCATTTTAAAGTTTTTTGTTGTTGTGTTTTACTATCACCTTACAAAAAAAGAGGGGGAAAAAGGCAGAGTGAGTGGTAGGCATACTTGATTGAGGTACACTGAAGGGCATTCAGCTTAGCTTTGAAAACTTAAATACAATTTAATAAGTTTGGATAGATATCTATTCCTGTCACTGGTTAGCATAGGTCCTTGCTTTAGGGATAATAAAAATTAAGAGAAATGCAACAGTATGAATTTACAGGCAAACACTTTAATGGAAGGCAAGCCAAGTTAGGGAAAGGACACCAGTTTGAGAAATAGCTGGGGCTGTGCTCCAACAGAGGATCGGACTGGCCCGCGAAGATGGACAAACCCTGGCTTCGTAGCTCTGGGGGGTGTGCTGTTCCCATGAAATGGGAATGTCCTGTTACTCTAATCGTGGTGGATAAATCTGAGGCTAATAACCTTGTTTTGTTGACTTTTTCTAAATGAGTAACATACCTATATCCAAAGTTTTTACGTAATAAAAGATAAAATGAAGGTCATGGTTTGCTCTAGTTTTAGTAAGCTCTTTGGCATGTGTAGGTCCAAATGAATAGTCAAGGGTTTTGTAAAGAATATTTTTAAATCCTTGATTGTTTGAGAAGAAAATACAAATTGTGTTTTTAATAAGAAACAGGTGAAGGGCTCAGGAATCTGTTTATCCTTTGTCTCTCTTGTGGTCTTTCACTGAGCTATCTCCCCTGAGAGACACTTATTCTTTATTTCATTTTAAGGAAAAATGGACAAAAATTATATTTCTCTTTTGCATTTATTTTTATATTTTAAAGAGAAAAATAAAAATAAAATAACAATAAAACAGAGCTTCAAACCTGGCTAACAGGAGAGTAACAATAATTAACACAATTAATATATTATTATCTTCATAGTAGTTACAGTATAAGATATAAGCATAAAATATTGCTCAAACAATATTAGCCCAAATCTTTCTTTTCAGTGAACTAAGAGAAACTAACTATATAACTACTCTCTCTCTTCTTTTTATTTTTGCAGTACCAGGGATCGAACTCAGGACCTTGTGCTTGCCAGGCAGAAACTTATTCCACTGATATATATCCCCAGCCCTGTGTAACTATCTTAACTATTTTCTGTATATATATATATATATATTTTTTTTTCCTTTTCCCTTCTCCCATCACTGTTTCTCTTTTCTTTTGAATAGTTTCATCCCAATTCACAGTATCTATTGTATATTTTGGATCTTATTTACTAATTCAGTTTCTCACACTAGTGAGATGATATGATGTTTACAGACATCAGTTTGATTTATTTCACTTATGAGTATAGTCTCAAAGTGTGTACATTTACCTATAAAAATCTCAAGCTTATCATTCTTTATGGCTGAGTAGTACTCCATTATATAAAAAAAGTCTTTTTTATCCATTCCTTAGTTATTGGGCATTTGAGGTGTTTCCAAGATTTAGGTATTACAAATTGTGCCTGTGTTAGGGTGTTTTTAATTCTTCTGGGAAGATACCCAGAAGGGGACTAGTTGAGTCAAATGGGACCTCTGAGCCTAGTTTTTAAAGGAATGTGCACACCGATTTCCACAGTGGTTGCACTAGTCTACACTCCCAACAAAGGAGAAGTCTTCCTTTTCCCCACAGCCCCGCCAACAAATGCTATCAGTTGATTTCTTGATGACAGCCATTCTTTCTGGAGTGAGATGGAATCTCAGGGTTGCTTTAAATGACATTTCTCAAATGACCAATGATGTTGAACATTTTTCATATATTTTCTTACTCTCTGTATTTTTTCATCTGAGAAGTGTATATTCACCTCAGAGGCCCATTTTTGCATTGGGTCTTTGAATTTGGGGGGGTCTGATTTTTTTTCTGTTCTTTATGAGTTCTAGATATAAGTCCTTCATCTGAGGGACAACTGGCTACAATTTTTTCCCACTCTGTGGGCTGCCTTTTCACTCTGTTGGTGATTTCTTTTGTTGTGCAAAAGCATTTTATTAAGGTGAGATCCCATTTGTTGATTCTTTGTTGTATTTCCCGTGTGGTCTAGATTTTGTGCATGAAATCTCTGCCTGCACCTATGCCTTGAAGATTTCTCTATCAGTAAATTTAGTGTTTCTGTTTTAATATTTACATCTGTGATCCATTTTGACCTTAGTGCATAGTGATAAACATGGGTCTAGTTTTAGCATTTGGAAAGCCAGTTTATCCACCACCATTTATTAA
The DNA here is from genome assembly GCA_004027595.1 of Dinomys branickii. Classification (NCBI taxonomy): domain Eukaryota; kingdom Metazoa; phylum Chordata; class Mammalia; order Rodentia; family Dinomyidae; genus Dinomys; species Dinomys branickii. The sequence continues at coordinate 22,188 of PVLD010019711.1, forward strand.
AGAGGCTATCCTTTTTCCAGTGAACGTGTTTGGCCCTTTTGTCAAAGATAAGGTGGCTGAGTGTACTTGTAGTTGTGCCTGCATCTTCTAATCTGTTCCATTGATCCTCAGATCTGTTTGTTTTTTCATTGTACCATGCTGATTTTATCATAGATGCTTTGTAGTATAGTTTTAGGCCAGGGATAGTGATGCCTGCTGCTGTGCCTATGTTGCCCAGCATTGCCTTTGCCATTCGAGGTCTCTTCTCCTTTTGAATGACTTTTAGTAACGCTTTCTCTAGTTCTGTGATGTATGTTAATGGTATTTTTATTGGAACTGCATTAAATCTGTGTAATAGTTTTGGGAGTATGGCCATCTTCACAATGTTGGTTCTTCCTATCCATGAGCAAGGACTATCTTTCCTCTTTCTGGTGTCTTTTTCAATCTTCTTTTTCAGAGTAGTGTAAGCGTCAGTACATAGCTTGTTACTTCTTTTGTTACATTGTTTTCTAGGTATTTCATTTTGGGGATGCTATTTTCATAATGGTTCTTATGCTCATGGGTTGGTAAAGTGGATCAATGGGGAATATAATAAGCACTGAGGAGCCATAAGCACTGTTTGATGAACAAATAGTTCCTGAGTTCAGATGATAAACTTCCAGGGAAAGGAACTCCTTAGTAACAAGCTCCCTTAAAGGGTGTGATTTCCCTAATTTCTCTCTTTATCGGCTTGTTGCTTGTGTTACAGATTTTCTAATGTTGACTTTGTATCCAGCTATTTACTGAATTTGACTAGTAAATCTAGCAAGAAGTTATCATTATTTGCAGATGACATGATACTCTATGTAGAAAATCCCAAAAATGCCACCAAAATACTTCTAGATTTTAGTATTTTAACAATGTTGTTATTATTTTCTTCTTTGGTTATACTTTCCTGTTGGGTGTTTAAGACTGAGCAGATAATGAAAATTAACCTCTTTTGCTGTTAAGCTTGGTCAGGGCTGCTGAAGGTTACTTCTGTGGCCAGGTGAGAGCTTTTCAGCTGTCCTCCCCCATATTTTTTTTTCTTTAGCAGCTTTGTTGCGTGCCAGTATAGGTCATGGTTTTGCGTGATTACATGGCTTCCATTGGAAGCGTGGGGATGTTCTCCTCTTCTGTGACCCTCCTCTTTGCAGAATGCACTTTGGCTGAGCTGGCCTTTGGCCTCTGGAGATCCTCAAAATTTCCCTGTTCAGGAGATTGGCTGACTCACCAAAATTACAGGTCCCTTTCAAAGGGGTTCAGGGGCCTGAACTTGGAGGGGAAAAAGTTAAAATATTGGCAGTTTTTTAAGCTCTCTTGTCTTTTTAACTTTGGTCTCCAAGCCTTGATTTTGAACACCCAGAAGTCCAGTTACACCAGTCTTACAGTGGAGCCTGGAGTCCTAATATGAAGTATGGTAATTCCCTGTGGATACTGGAAGTTGGTTTCATAGTCTATCTGTCCTATATGGTATGAACTATCATCTTAAAATACCACTCAGGTTTTCTTCTAGAAGTCATATTTCTGCAGAAAGTTAGCAGACAACAGTTTTGCAAGAAAAACATGAAACAAAATTAATAGGAGCAAAATGCACAAAATGGGATCAATGTTTAGTTTTGTCAGAAAGTTGTATCTAAGAGTATTTGTCAGGATCCTCTTAAGTAGAATATACTTATTTACAGATGTACTTTCTAGGTGACTGACTTTGGAATGCACAGTGTTTAAGTGTATATAATTATCTTAATAGAATTAGAAACATGTAAACCTAAAAAGTCTATCATTACAATTTTGGTTAGTGGGGTTACCAGTATGGCAAGACGGTTTCCTTAAGGCCTGTATTTCAGAAGGCTTTAGAAGTCTTGTACACTTGGGGAATTAAATGTATTTGATATACTATAAGTTAGCAATAATTAATGTTACAGCCATATAGACATCTTTTATATATATCAATTTAGATTTTATTTTCAGGCAAAATTTAGTTTATGACTCAATAGTGTATCTATAATATTATTTATTTTGCACTTAACAGGTCTGCAAAATTTAACAGCATTGACAAAAATCCAAGAGTACCTTTAGATCTCTTACTTATGAAATAATCTAAATGATGACAATAGACTTGGAACCTCACAACCAGTGCATCTCTCTTATATGCTAACAAGATGCTTCTGAGGTTAAATCCGGTTAGTATAGACCAGAATTTAAATGGCAAGTTTATGCAAACAGCGGGGTTTTCCTCACCCAGATTTTGAATATAAACAGCAGAAATGTTAAAAATTGTACTGGCCATTTTATATGTGTAATGCACATTGAATAAAGAGTACTAACTGGTTACCGTGCATTTATCTAACTTGTATATTTATAGTTTTATAAACTTTGCATATTTGCATAGCCTATTTACTCCTCAGTTGTTTATGTGCCTCTTGAACCCTAAATATAATAACCGAGATGTAATAACCTACAATCATAGTTCATTTAGCCAGATTGCCATTTCCTGTCTTTCTCCTTCAGGCTCCTTCTTCGTTGCCGACAATCTTTCCTCCAGTCTCACACTTACGCACATGCCCCAGATCAAGGCTTTCAGCAGCTGGGAGTTTCTGTAGTGACTCTTATCACCACTCCGGTCATGATAGCTACTGTGATTTCTAAGCCCAGCTTTGTCTGTTGTGGACTATCGTATGTGAAGCAGTGCAGTAGGGGCTCCTGAGTGGCTTGTACCTGTGTCAATTAGTGATTGGTTCTTTTGTAAATTACTGCACAGTACTGATACATTTCTTAAGGAAACACATCACAGTTGGTTTATCCATTCTACTGTCTGTAAGAATGTAAGTTCTTTTCAGTTTAGGCATTTTATGAATGATGGTGCTAAGAATGTTCTAGTTTAGTGCAGTCTTTTGGTGGATACATGCACTCATGTCTCTGAGCGTCAGATCAAGGAAGGCTTGGGGTCCTGGATGTATACACAGTTCTCCAGGGTGATTGCAAACTCCCTCCAGCAGCAGTTAAGTGGGCCGTCCAGTGTGCCATGTTCTACTACTGCCTTTTTCCAATCCCAGAAGTGTGAAAATTGCCAGCAGTTTCCTTAGGGGTTCAAGTGTATAGTGGTTCATGTGCGTGTGTGTGTGTGTGTGTGTGTGTGCATGTGTGTGTTTGTAAAACTTCCTTCTGAGAACTGCAAGCCTGCAGATGAGCAATGTGGAGCTGATGGAGCTGAGAAATCGACTTCCCATGTCAATGGGCTTAAGAAAAGTCAGTAATTATGGAACCGAGCAAGTGACAAGGAGGCCTGGACGGGGTCACCTATCCCTCAGTGAAGCCAAAGCTTGAAGTTGCGCCCCCTCCCCTGCCCTGGCAGTGGGAATAGAGGTCAGGTATAAGGCTTGACACTTTCACTCCTATGGGACCCGAAGAAGCGACAGGTTGCAAGATTAGCCAGAATGGAGGCCCCAGCCCTACCCTATGGGACTGGGGACTTCCCATAGCTCCCAAGAAAGCATCTAACTCCTTCCCACAGCCTTTGCTGTGCAGTGGTATCTGGATCTTGCCTCCCTTTTACCTCTGTGGATTTCTCCTGCTCACTAAACTCCAGGAAGTCCCTGGAAAGTGTCTACCTTGCGTATTTGAGTATTCTGTTTCTTCTCTTAAAAAACGTTCCCCTTTCCCTGCCTGAGGGAGTCATCCTTCAGGGCTCAGTTTAGGAGCTGTACATCCTTAAAAGGAACTCTCAGCCTAGAGCCTACTCGATTTCTTCCCCGGGTGGCCCAAAGAAGGCCCCAGCTGGATTCAGGGACACTTATTCATTCCCACTTGCCTGCTAGGGCCAGGCCAGCTCAGGTTCCCACCCTTTCTGCGTCATCAAGACCTGAGGTTCTGCCAGTGGTTTGCTGTGGGAAGGAAGTGAAGGCCGGCACCTGTGGGAAAATTCATTCACCAGCCACCTGGCTGGTGGTTGTCAGGTGTCAGGGTCAGGGCCTGGGTGAGCACTGCACGTTGGCCTAGCAGTTACCCAGGGACTGAGAGCTTGGGTCCTCTTTCCTTTGTACATGAGGCCTATTGAAACCCCTTTGACCTGTACCCGTTCCCTCACCTTCGTTTCTACCTGCCCTTGCTTGCAGCTGGCGTCACCTCCATCCAGGTCACTGCAAGTTACTGCATGTCCATGGTGCTCTTCTAGTGCTATCGTTTAGATCTTGAATGGCCTTGTCTTTTGTTTCTCATTGCTGGGACAAAATACGGGGCCCTTACAAGTTAAAGGAGGAAAGGTTTATTTTAGCTCACAGTTTATAGAGGTTTCAGTCCATAGTCAGCTGGCTCCAAGGCAGTGGGCAGGGCAGAGGGCACGGCAGAGGAGAAACAGGCCATTGTAGGGTGGGCAAGAAACAGCACCCTTCCTGCTCCTTTCCCTTTTACTCCACCCAGGGTACAAGCCTAGTGGATGGTGCCACCCACACCCAGTGTGGGCCTTCACATTACCCATTGCCAGAACTGTGCCAAACCAATTTATGGACCACTTTAGATATCACACATCCTTAGTCCATATTCAGACATACTAGATCCAGCCACCTCCAGAAAGCTCCACCTACAAACATATGAGGTATTTGGGGGACAGCTGGTCAAAAGTTATAACATCCCTCAAAGGCCTGTGCTTTGAAAGCTTTGTCTTGAGCCTGTAGTGCCATCAGGATTATTATGGTTGATACAATGTGTCAAATTGGGGAGCATAGAGGTTTGGCTGTGTGACTCAGCAGGAAGCCAGGGTGCTTACTTTGTATATATCTTGAGCCTGTGAAAGAGGAGGGCATGGAGATTATGGGTGTGCTATATACCCCCTAAATGGCAGTAGCCTGTTTACAGTGTAAGGGAGGTAGAAAGAGGTTGCTTGCTGCCATTCCTCCCTTTTGCTGGTTGTTTGTGCTGTGCTCTGCCGCCATGAACGTTTTCCCCATGCCATGTGCCAGTCTGCCTCTGAATCAGCCAAGTGTGGACTGAAATCTCCACAAACTGTAAGCTAAATAAACCTTTCCTTCCTTCATTTCAGGTGTTGGGTATTTTGTCTCAGCAACAAGAGAAAAGTAATCAAGACAGACCCCAAATGTCCCCATGCTGGAAGCCCGGTCTCCAGTCTGGTAATGTGAGCAGAGGAGGGCTTTTAAGAGGTGAGGTATAGTGGAAGGTGATTAGACCCAGTGGTCCTACCCTTGGGATGGAATAATGTCTTCCACCCTTGGGATGGAATAATGTCTTCCCACGGCAGTGAATCTGTTCTCATGAGACTAGATTAGTTCCCATGAGATGGGGCTGTTACAAAGTGAGTTTGGCCTTCTTGGCTGTCTTTCTTGATTTTGCCCTCTCATATTATGCTTCTGCACCAGGAGGTCCTCACCAGATATAGCACTGTAGTCACCAGAATTGTGAGCCAAATAAACCTATCTTCTTTGCACTTTACCCAGCACTGGGTAGTTTGTTAAAGCAACATTAAACAAAGCATCCTCTATATGGACTGCCCACTCATGTTCTCTGTCCATTTTTCTGTTGTGTTATCCTTTTAAATATTCTGAATTCCAGTCGTTCGTTGTGTCCGCTTCAACTGCCTTCTCTGAGCCCATGGCTTGTTTTAACATTTTGTCTTCAGTGTCTGTCTTACTCTTAAAGAATAACCCTATGGAGCCAGCTTTTCCTGCCTCCTGAGAGGCCCTCTGCCATGTGCTCTGCATGCTTTAGCTGTTTCATCCTCAGCAGCCACCCTGTGAGGTAGGGTTGATTACTCCCCAGTAAGTGTTGAGGTCAGAAGGGTCGAGCAGCCAGAACAAGGACTGCAGGTGGGAAAAATGAAACTGTGACGGAAAACCAGCTCAGCTTGACTGCAGGGCCAAGTTCAAGCCCTCTACACACTACTAGAATTTATATGCATAAGGAAAGACAGTAAACTCTTCGCAGGACACATCTTGATCCTCACGTGTTTGTACATCTCCCAGGAGCTTTAAAAATACTGATTTCCCCCCTCAGAAATGGTGTCTGGTTTAGGATATTGCCTGGAAAGCGGGCTTCCCTTTTGAAGTCCCTCAGGGTGTCTACTATGCAGCCAGCCACGAGTATTTCTATCCTATACTTTGTAGTTTCATTGAATCTAGAAGGTCTAGCAGGTCTCAGGAGAGGAATTCCTATTTCATTGCACCAGGCTAATACCTTAAGTCTATATAAGCCTTTGAAATATGTGTTAGAAAATAGCACAAAAGGGAAAAGGAGAATGTGCAGACAAGCTCAAGATATTGAGCTCAAGTGCTATTGTTCTGTTATGTATTGGAAGCCTCCCCCAAAGAGGAAATATGAGCCTTTAGAACTTCCACACCTTGGTGGCTAAATCAGCGACAGTTCTCAAGTTCCAGGCACCCACAGTGCACTCCAGTCTGAGGTGGGGCTTGGGGTTGCCAGGGATGGGCCCTGGGCTCTGGGAGGATTGACTGTGCTGCCCTAGGGGCCCTCCCTGTCACCTCCCATTTCCTCCCAGGCTGAGGGATGAATTCATAGGAATATTTGCACATGAAGAATATTCAAATTCTATTAATGTAAAGGATGCTATAAAGTAAAAATAGTATTAAAAAGATGCTTTAAAATGGGCAAAGAATGTGGGTAACTTACAGAGAAATATAGTCATGAAACACAGAAAAGAGGTTCATCCCTCATTCATAATAATACTATATGTCATGGCTTGTGTCTACTTCTCGGCCACATCACAAAGCCTCGTGCAGTCATAGGTGGGGCTTTTTCAGAGGTGGGCTGGATCTACAGTGTATGATGCTGGGATTGATTCATGGCACAGTGCTAGGATAGAGGGCACTAGGATTAAGGGTGTGAGTGCTACCTGCTCTAAGAAGCCTGAATAAAATAAAGGGGCAGAAAGACGCTTGTGAAGGCCCTTCTTTGCTTGCTTTGCCACCTTCTGCCCACCATGAACTGTTTCTCTTCTGTGATGCCCTCTGCCATATGCCATCCTGCCTTGGAGCCAGCCAATTATTGATTGAAACCTCTACTAACTATGAGGTAAATAAACCTTTCCCCCTTTAACTTTGGGTGTCAGGTATTTTGTCTTAGCAACAAGAAAAGTAACTCAGACACTAGGTGAGGGAAAGCACTGTACCTATCAAATTGGCCAAAAGTTTTCTAACACACCACATTAGAGTGAACCATAGGAAATCACCAGGACCTCTGCCCATAGTATTGGCCATTTCAGATAGTTCTATCTACTATGTTGTTTGCCAGAGTGTAAGTTAGTGCAGTGGCCACCAGGATAATTTGGAAATGTGTATAAAAATAAATATATTCTGAACATTTATTGGACAAATATGTATAATGTAGAAAATATCATAAAAGAATATATGATTTGCATAAGTATCTGTAGAACAAAATGATGGAAACCGTCCTCATGTTGCTCAACAGGCCCTACCACCTGTACCATGTGTATGACTCAGGGGAATCTAGGAAGCTCTGTGAAGGATGAAGACGCTCTTTTGATGCTGTTAGAGAATATATTCAGTTTACAGTTAAGACAAAAACAAGCCACATAGCAGTACTTATACTACCATTTACGCTTGGAGAAAAAAATGTGTGACTTGGTTCAGGTGTGTGAGATGGATATATAGACACGTATATGCAGACTATTTCTGGGGAAGAAACCTCAGTTGTCTCTGGGAAGGAGGAATAAGACAGTTTAAAGGCATGGGTGGATAGAGACCTGCCTTTTATAAGGATATCCTCTTGTATCATTTGAATGTTCTCCAATGTATTAATCTATTTTGTAAAGAAAATAACATCTTCTTCATGCTGCAGGTGGATTTCAGCATAGATCAAGTAGTCTGGAGCTACACATGTCACTGGCTGCTCTTATAATGTTTGCTTTCCACCCACAGGATGTTAAATATTAGGCGGACAATTGTGGGAGCAACAATGTCCTTTTCACAATAGATACAACTTTACTATCTAAGGCAGAGCCATAGGGTGGAGATCGGTGGGTGGAAAATTTCAGACATCACCCAGAGCAAATTTGCTTCCAGTCTCAAAAAATGCAGTTTCCCAAACGTGACTCTAGAACATGGAAAAGGCAGAATGAACATCTCAGTCTCAGACCTAGTGCACTCAACAATTTATTCCACAGGGAAAAAGGTACACTATGCTTTTAACAAGGGGAAAGAGATTGCAGGACATCTTTCTGCACAGTGGTAGAGCTGCAAAAATTAAACCTGTGGAGAAAAAGAGTTAGAGCATGAGGTTCTTCTGCTGGTGGAAACGTGACACTGAAGAAGTCAACAGTACCCCTTCCCCCACTCAGCTCCCTTTGACTGAAGAGCTCTATGACATCAAACAGAAAGAATACCTGCCTGTCCTTATGGCCTTGCAATGTGCTGAAAGTGAATCAGCCACGACAAACCAAAGCTTATAATTGGGGCCTGCTGCTCTGGCCTCGCCATGAATTCCAGGGGCTAGCATTGTCTCATCTGCTGGCCCACAGAGAATTTTCTCTGTTCAACCAAGTTCAGAGGGACTCACATATACTGTCTTTGGGAACGTAAAACGTCCCAACCACTTTGGAAATAGACTTGCTGTTCCTCTAAAGGTTAAACAGAGTTATCATGAGACTCAACCATTCTGTACCTAGGTGCATCTCCACAAGAATGAAAACGTAGTTCCACCAAAAATCTTACACATGATGTTCACAGGAGCATTATAAGAGTCCCCAAGTAGAAACAACTCAAATGTCTATCAACTGATAAAAAAAGTGCTATGTGCATAAAATAGAATATTATTTGGCAATAAAGCGAATGAAGTGCTAGCACATGCTGTTTGGATGAACCTTGAGAACACTACAGTAAGTGGCAGAAGGCAGTCACAAAGGACTACACATTCCATAATTCCATTCAAATGAAATATTCAGAATAGAAAAATGTGTAGTCACAGACAGTAGATTAAGTGGATCCCTAGGGCTGGGAGGAGGGATGTACAAATTGAGTGATGATGGCTAAGGGACGTGGGTTTCTTTCTGGGATGATGGAAATGTTCTAAAATTCATTGTGGGGGCCATTGTGCCATCCTGTGAACATACCAAAGACTACGGAATAGGACACAATGGAAAGGGTAAACTATATGGCATGGATGTTATATCTCATAAAATTGTTTCCAAAATAATAAGAAAGATTATCAGCTTTGAGGGGATGGAGCCTGGTCAGACTGGGGCAATCACCAAGCCATGAGTGTGAGGATACTTCTGGCCTCCCCTTCTATCGTCAGAAACTTCGGCTAAAGGAGCACCATGTGCTAAGCCAGATTTCTCAGAATTTAGCTTCCGAATGCTGCTCCTTGGTGAGGGAGTCTCTATGTGAGATGAGGACTGTGGTGCTTGGGATATACTGTGTGCAAGTTCTTTTGTGCTAATAATTCCACTCCTGTGGGATCCAGACACCTCTGCAAGACACTACGGACTCCTCAGGCCCCCATCGAGCAGTGAGAGGACGGATGTCATGGAAGAGCACTGGGTTAGGCCTCAGAAGTCATAGGACCTAGAAGCTGGGCCTCCCACCCATACTTTGCATATGAGTTCGTCAACGAATGTCTTGTCTGCTGCCATATCTGATCGCTCCAATGACACCTCAAAGAATAAGTATAATTATTTTGCAGCCAGCAAAGTTAAATCACACAGCCGAGGAAGGTCATCTGGTGCATGTGAGTGGTAGTGGGGACTGAATCCAGTTTCTTCAAACTGAGCTATAGCAACCCTTTTGTATTTTGAGAAAAGGTCTCACTGAGTCAATAGGCTGACCAGGCTGGAAGTGAACTTGCGATTCTCAGTGCTGGGATCATAGGCACACACTGCCACACCCAATGCTTGGTGTGTGCTTTTTGATGTTTTGAAGTCCAAGTTTTTTCATTTAGGTTCTCTATGTGATCTTAAACAAGATACCTGACTCTTCAAATGTGACTTCCTTGTCTTAAAGTAAGAGACAGAAATCTTTATTTCATTCAGTCTCTGAATTCCATTACTTTTTGATTATGCCCTTTTGAGGTGTCCTTATTTCTACAGCTCAAAAGCAGCTATGTTCTCTCCCAACTCCTACCATGGAAGATTCTATTCTTTCAGATTGAGGAGAGTTTGCATTGTGAGCCAGACTGCCCTCAAAGTGTACATCTCTCCCATGCTACTGTCTCCAGACAAACTAATTTACATTAAGAACCTTATACCAAGTGAAACTGAAAGGAGGGGTCCCACAGACCCCTTAACCCCTTGCCACCAACTACTTCCTAGATGATCTTATTGTTTGACAGGAAACTGTCTAGTGTTTGCCCGTTTATTAAATATATGTCTCACAACCAATGCTGTGCCCCTTCCAAGATGACTACTGACTAAGGAAAATGTTTGATTGTTCAACATCAATCAGATGCAGACATGGAGAGTTGAGATGAATAGCTGGGTAGATGAGTGGAAGGAAAGGAGATGGAAGGCTGGCTGGACGTATATGAATGAGGACATAGATGTCTGAATGGCTACATGGATGGACAGGACAAGGCAGAGGAATGGATGGGTGGGTAGATGAACAGATAAGTAGATGGAGACACAGATGTGAACGGGTTATTGGATATATACATGCATGTATAGTGACACTCATACATAAATACAATTAAACTTAGATGGAATAAAAGATACGCACTTGGTCCCATCTTCACCACGCTGCACGGTGATATGGGAAGCCCCCAGTTTGGGCCAGAAGAAATTTATCATATTGTTATTCCAGAGGAAGTTAACCTTCTGGATTTCTCCAACATTGAGGTCCACGTCAATATCATGTGTATGTGTGTCATCCGGTTTCAGGGATCCCCTGAAAATATAGCCACAAAACATCAGCTGGGTATATGAATATCTGAATGGTAGAAATTATTGTTTCTCCAAGCAATGGCTTCTGTTGTTGGCTTTCTGCAAGCACCTGGAATGACTCCATATCCACCCAGGAACTGGCAAACACAACTGTATTTGCACAGAACACATTTTAACAAATACTGGACTTGAGATTTCCACTATTCTAGTTTGTCCCTTGATAGAAGTGACATATTTGGGGTACATAATCACAGTATAAGTCTGCCCGAGGACCAATTGGTGCAGTGTCTTTAAAGATGCATGAAGTCATGGTAAATTATAAAAATTAGTGCAAAATCAGAATTTAATTTTACCATCCCAGTTATTGGTTTATCACTTATTTACCAAGCTCATATATCTAGCATAAGCCAGGGGTTGAGGCCCTCATAGGAACAATCATCTAGCCCAGGCTTCATGTGCCCCTGTGTGTGGGAGGACAGTGTGCGCTGGAGAAGGGGGAGTTGTCATGGAGCTGTACTCTGCTGCAGCAGAACTTAGGTTCATGAAACCTAAGTCAGTGATCAGCATTCCACAGGGAATTGGTACATGACTTGTTTTAAATGGTCAGGTTTTTTTTCTGGGATTCACTATTTTTACATGTAAAACAGGATGCTATTTTAAATTTTTGATTACTATATGTTTGAAGTATGTAACAATCATATTTTTCTTAAGGAGTTCATACACATACACAGGACATCTCGATTCTTTTCATTTATCCTCTGCTCTGCTCCTTCCCCACTCTTTTGAGCTCTAAATCCCCTTTCCTTTTGCAAAATATCTATCTCCCTGTCTCCTACTGTCCTTTGTTTGGCTCTTTAAATTATTGAAAAATGGGATGAAAGGACTAAATGAGACTTCCTTCCATGTCTGACAGTCCAGGATTCAATGGTTCTGCAGAACAGATGCCTACATTTATAAATCAGTTTATACCCAACATTTTATGAATAATCTATGATGGAATGTATGGTCGTTTCCATCCACCAGAGAACTTACGTGAAGATCTCATATTGTTTTGAGTTTCCATTCCTTCCAAACAAAGCAATCTTGATGTACCCTTCCAGGCCCTTTTCTCCAGATAGTGTGACTGAAACCTTGTACCTCCAACCTGGGCAAAGAAATACAATCAGGTGAACGAACTTGTTGAAACAATGACCCCAATATAAGCATTATTTTCCTAAGCTCTGAATCCCCCATTTGTGAGAGGTGAGGGGTGATGTGACTAATGGTTTCTTCCAAAGGACTTGGGACCCAGGAATTCAGATTCTGCGTAGGGTGAGGAGACTCTGAGGGAAGGGAATACTGTAGTTCAGCACAACATATGCGCCTTGACAAGTGAAGGGGACGCGTTACTGCGTACAAGTTCTCTGATACACAAGGCAATGGACTCAGTGTTTGCATCTCTCCAAATTTCCATGCTGAAACCCTGACTCACTGTGTGATAGTATTAGGAGAGGGAAACCCTTGGGAGGTCAGCTGGTAACAGCTCTGGACTAGCTCACATACATGAGCCCTTGCAGACAGGATCAGTGAAAGATACCCTGGAAGGCTCTCCCGCCTTCTTTGCACTCAGTGGGAGGACTTAACAGGAGAGCAATATGCACCCAGGCCTGCTGGCACCTGATCTTGAACTTCTAGCCTTCTGCACTCTCAAAAATAAATTTTTGCTTTTTACATACCACTTAATATCTGGTATTTGTTATAGCTTCCTGAACTAAGACACTTGGTGTACGTGGCTTTTTCACTTAGCTTTTACTTAAGATGTCTCAGAGAGTTTTTCTCTTCTGTTAATAGAACCACATTCATTTTTACAAATGGCTATCAGAGTGTTTGATCTACAGATTTGGGGTACTTTCCAACTGGCGGACATTGCCTTTTCCCCCTCACTCTTTTGTCATTAAAACAATGCCGCAGTGCGCATCTCCGGACACATCCTCTTACGTACACTTGGTACATTCTGAGAAGCAGAGTGGCTGGATTAAAGGAACATGCTGTGAGACTTTATAGATAGAAATGCCAAGATAAATTCCACATTACGTGAAATACGCTATGTGAAAACTGTTGTGTGAGGGGCCACATACTATAAAATTTAAAACTCTTTCGGTAAATAAGGCTCTTTTCTATCTACATTACGTGATATTATTCATACAAAATTAATCTTTAGGTTTTTTTGTCTTGTATCTTTTAGTGAGAAGCTAGATAAAGTAACAGTGAGCACAAAAAGAGTCTGCATGTGCATAGGACTAGTATAACTGTCCCGAGGGTGACTTCTGGGCTTGCAGTGATTTTGCCTCAGCTGCCCTCTTCATCAGTCTGTAGACGCGGCCCTCCTGTGCCCTGGGGTGGGCAGAGAGGCGAGCCAGCTAGAGCCATTCATCGTTCTTTACTCTGCTGCTGATCAGTATTATCAGTGTGCAGAGGTGAAAGCGAGACCCAAGACAAATGCCATTCTACTGTCCTTACAGCTCCATTCAAGCTGGTGGTGGCTGAGTTTCTGTCAGTGGCTATCAAAGGCGCTGACTAAGTAAGGCTGGTATGCCTTTAACATTATTTGAAAGAATTTTTAGGTGAGTAAAGTGGAAACTTACGAGTAAAGTTACCACTGTCTC
>PVLD010019712.1:0-35689 GCA_004027595.1 Dinomys branickii
GTTGCTGTTGCTGTTGCTGTTTACTGTTGCTGTTGCTGTTGCCGTTGCTGTTGCTGTTGCTGTTGCTGTTGCCGTTGTTGTGGTTGGCATCATCATCATCGTCCTCCTCCTCCCTTCCTTCCCCTTCTTCAAATTCCGGCAACATTCACATAACATTAAATTAACCAGGTAAACGTTGTTGTGGCACCATGCACCATGGTCTGCCATGGTGTGCAGCCATCGTACTTAGCTAGTTCTCAAACATTTTTTTTCAGAGCAAAGCCCCAGCCTTGAGGCAGTTCCCCCACTCTCTCCCACCCCTGGCCCCTGGTCATCACTCAGCTGCTTTGTCTCTGGGGACTTAATCTCGTCTGCATGTTTCATAGAACTGGCATCATACTGCACTTGACCTTTCGTGTCTGACTTCTTTCATGTAGTGGCCTGTTTTCAAAGTTCATCTGTACTGTAGCACGTGTGTTCCCTTTTAGGACAGAATAATATTCCACTGCACGGATGCACTGCAGGATGTTTATCCATTCTTTAATGGGGAGTTTCCACCTCCCACCCCTCATGAGTTGTGTTACAGTGACCATTCTCATGCAAGGATTTGTGCTCTCATTCTTAATTCTTTGGGGTATATATCTATAAGTAGAATGATCAGTCTTATGGAATCCTATGTTTAACTTTTCAAACAATCTTCAGGCGGTTCTAAGCAAAGGTTCTTCCATCCATAGCTTGCCCTGTTTCACTACCTGTCAGGGCAGCCCATTTTGCCTTCACCTAGGTCCAATCTCCCACATCCTTCAAGCCTTGTATCAAACCCTTTTCCTCCACGAAATCCCCCTGCATTGGCTGAAATGTTTTCTGTTCTTAAAATATGAGTTTAAGCGGATTCTGACCTCCCAGGGGGTAACTTTGGGGATCCAGATGGGACCATGGCTGGGGAAACCGTGAGGCTCCACACTGTCATTTAGGCTCTGTGTTGCTGCCGCTGCTGTGTGACTCTCCTAGCACCCGGAAGTGTGTTGTGATTCATTGCCCATTGTGCAGATGAAGAAATTGAGGTTCAAAACACTACAAATCGACCTCTCCAGAGTCATCCAGTGAGGTAGTTGACAGCGGGGAAGTGGCCAAACCTCTGTGCTTCGTGCCAACTGTGCTGACCTCCCTGGGAGCAGCAAAACCTGCTGGCAACTGGATCTTGGGCTCTGTCAGTCAATCCTAATCGCCCATCACTCAGCCTCCTGCACGGAGCTCCAAGGGCAGGTGGTTGTAAAGATGAGCATGACTGCTTAGGCTCTATTGTGCTCCACTGAGCGGCTGACTCAGGGTTCGACCCTGCTTATCTCCGAGGAAGCATCAGTTCTCACTCTTGCCAGAGGCTTCGCAAAATGACAAGTTGGCAGCTTTACTAAGTTGGGCACTTGGCAGAGGCCAGGCTCAGGGGCAAAGGCTTTAAGCACCCTTAGCTCATTCAACTGGCTTCTCACAACAGCCCTTGGAGGAAGTACCCTTGCTTTCTCATTGACAGACGAGGAAACTGGGGCTCAGAGAGGGCAAGAAGCTGATACAGGTCACAGCACTTCTATGTGGCTGGGGTTCAATCCACATCCACTGGATCAGTGTTAAGAGGTCACTGTTCCTGGCAGTTCAGAAATGGGCTTTGGGCACAGACACCCTGAAGGAAGGAAGGATGATTGCATGGGGTATGCTAAGAGGGGTTCTGGGCACACATTAGGGGCACAGAATGTTGCTAAGCACCAGACAGTCACTGGGTGGTAACAGGACTGTTATGTTGAAAGCAGTGCTGCCAGAATTCAAATCAGCCTCTGTTGCCTCTTAGTCAAGGGCTTCAGGAAAGTCACTTCTCTCTGGCTACAGTTTACCCATCTGTAAAATGGATACAATGCTAATCATGAGGTCAGTGTGAGGACTGATCAGTTACAGCTCACAGTAGAGTCTGGCATGTTGGAAAAGCTTAAGGAATATTCACTATTTTATTACCATCCCATTCATCCAAGAACTGCTAAATTTTGCAGCAGGAAGGAAGATCATTGGAGGAGAGGAACGGGTCTGGTCCCTTGGGGAGACAGGCTGTCTCTAGCAGGGGGGCCCAGCTTGGAGATCTTCTTCTAGCGGGGGGAGGGGGCAGGGTTGGGACAGGACTCAAGCTTCTTGGAAAAGAAGAAAGGGTCTGGGTAGGAAAATCCCTTCTCTAGCCCAGCGGCCACCAAGTCTCAGACCTGGAGGATGACCGAAAACTCACCTGGTTGGACAACCTGCTTCTGCTAGCCTGTACGCCCACCCTGTCTGTCTCCTTCTAGCCCTACCAGTCCCTTCACCCCCCGTTTGGAACTTAGCCAACTTGACCTTGACCTCCTTGTCTACTGCTCCCTGCCTATATGACCTTAACCTCCTGGATCCTCTGTGGCAAGGCTAATTTCTGCTGTCAAGGTCCCAGGAGGACTCAATGAGATAGTGCTACAAGGAATGAGGGCCCTCAGGCAGCAAGCACCCTCCTCTGCCTCCAACAAACCTCCCTGAGTTCGTGTGGGACTAACTGCTCACTAATTCTGACTCCATCTGCAAATCAAGCCATTTTCTTGACAGAGCTGAGCTGGGCTTTCTTGGCAGATGGTGAGGAAATGAGAGACGTGGGGTGCTGGGGAATCTCTGGGCTGGGTAGAGGGGATCTGGGTGCTCATCCCACCTCTGCCTCTGCTCCAGATCTGTTTGCAGCCTGGAACTGTACCCTGAAAAGCTCTGTCCTCCCTACAGTGGGCCTAGGGCCCAGAGAGGTCAGGCGTCTTACCAGAGATGACCATCATGTCAAGGCAGAGGCTGGACACAGCTCCTGTGGGACCTAGGGGGCCTTCGGCTGGAGGCTCCCATTGTAGGCTGAACCCACACCCTCTGGGAACTGGGTAGCCGCAGACTCCCCAACGCACTCCACCATATCATGCCCCCCACCCCACTCACCTGGGAACCTGGTGTCCTGTGATGCCTGGCAGCAGCAGGACCAGGGGCCAGGAGCTGCCGCTACCCGTCTACAGCAGAACTTTCATCCCCCAGAGGCAGGAAGGGCTTTCCCCTGGCAGTCCCCTCCCGTGGACCCAGCAGGCTGCACCCCCTCCCTGTCACCCCATTGCCCCTCCGTTCTGCTGTCTTCAGGCAGTTTCAGGTCCCATTTCTGTCCCGGAGCGGGGGTTACAGTAAAAGGGGGCGGGTGGCTGGCTTTGTTTCGCCAGCTCAGCAGCCGGGAGGGGAACAGGCTGTCCCCGGGGATGTCCACAGCCGGCCGCTCCCCTGCCAGGCCCTCTGAGCTCGTGACCTTCCATGAGGACAGGGGTTCCTCAGTGGATGACACAGTGGCCGCCCTGGTCCCTGAGTGCTGGATATAGAGCCAGAGATCCTGATCCAGATCCTGCCTCTGCCACTTTCCGCTAAAGGTTCTCATCCAAGGAGCCCAAGGAAGGCCCAGTTTCCTCCACTGTCTGCTGGGTCCAGAACGGTACCTGCGCTGCAGGCCACACAGGCCACTGGGAGGATAGCGGGTGGATAATAGAGGAGAACGAGTCTGAGGGATAAACCGTAAAGCGCCGTGCATGTGGTCATTCTTACTGTCACTTCACGTCCCAGGCTTCCTCCTGCTGGCTCCTCTCCTGCTCCTTCCGGTCCTGCACCACTGCTCTTCTCCTGCTCTCTGAAAATAATCAAATAATGCACCGCAATGTGCTTATCATTTATTTATGCCGCTCCCTCCACTTCCAGCAAGACGCGGAGCTGGTGATAACAATGCTCACAAGCAGGCGCCTGTTGCTCGTGACCCTAAAACGACACCATGTTAGGGCTGGAGACGGGTGTGAAGGTCATCCGGCCCACCTCTCATTTTGTGTGCAGGGTAACTGAGGCCTATGAGGCTGAGCCATCAGTTGACAAATAGTCCTGGTTTGCCTTTATGTGCAGGGACTGGAGAGTGAGCCCTGCCCCAGCCAGCTGCGGGTCCTGGCCCTACGGAGGAGCCTCGCTTGTGGGGAACACTGGTGTTGAGCGTCGAATGATACAAGGCATTTTGCTCCAATCACAAAGAAATGTCACAGCAATGACTTCTGAGCACAGCTCATATAAGGGGGATGGTGCAGGACTTGGAGCTGGGCACCCTGGGCCCCAGGATGGGCCCACAGAGGGGCCCAGGCTCAGTGAACTAGGCCGGGTTTCTTGGCCCCTGCCTCCAGCCCTGTGTGTGTGTGTGTGTGTGTGTGTGTGTGTGTGTGTGTGTGTCCCTTCCGTCTAACAGGTCTTGAGGCCTTACTATGTACTGGGCATGCTTGGACTGTGTCCAAGGCTGTGTGACAATGCTCAGTGGCCAGCGCAGGAGCTGGAGGAGGCCTCTGTGTTTGGACAAGGGGTCGTGGGCCTGCAGACACCAATGGGTGGAAACTAAGCTTGCACTGAAGTGGCTGATAGGGAAGGAAAGGATGAGGGGGATACAACCCGAAGGTCTCAGGCTCAGCAGCTGCGGACCGGGAAGGATCGGGCCGGGGCAAGGAGGAGCCAGAGGTGGGTTCTTAGGACAGTGGAGGAGCTGAGAGGTTGCAGATCCAGGCGCACGTGGGGGGCACTGAGAGTCCCCTGCGCCTGGACCTGTGGTTCCTGCTGGTCGACGGCAATGGGCAAAGGTCAACTTGAACTTGGGGTAGAAGCAGCGACACTGAGAAAATAAATTGGCAGAGCAGGGGGTTAAGAGCTTGGGCTTCGGACTCAACCACTGGTATGTTCGAGAGAGGCTCTGCCTCTTTCTAAACACGCAGCCGAAGGCCCATGTGTGGACCTCCGTTTCCTCTATCCAAATCGACGCGTGGGTGCTGATCTCCTAGGGCGCTGGGGGGAGCGGTGAGGGGACCCACTGGGCTGGGGCCCTGCTTCGCAGCGGGCGCAGCGTCACACATGAACAGCAGACGGAATTCAGGGAGCCTGGGAGTGAAAGAGCCATTCCCAGAACAGGGGGGGCCTGGGCGTGGGGATCAGGAGTGAGGCGTCTCTGAGCCTTGACCCCTGGGCAGGAGCCTGCTGGCCTCTGTACCTATAGAACTGCTGACTCACGCCCTTGGTAGAGCGTGGAGGACCCCGACAAAGAGTGAAAATAAAACCCTAAGAGCCCCTGTCAGCCGAAGCGCTGATGCCTCCTGCCCCAACCTAGCATCACTCTCCTCCTCCTACCCGCCCCCCTGCCTCTTCTTCCTCTCCTACTTCTTCCTTTCCCTCCCCCAGCCCAGCAGGCCCAGTGAGCAGCTTTCCCTGAGGCCATTTCTCCTGACACAGAGAGAGCAACAAGGAAACAATTATGGAAAATAAAAATGGCACAAAACTTGTTTCCAAAGCATAGGTTTCTGTTCCGACACCTTGGCCTACATAAATGGTGTATTGATTTTTTAAACAAAAGAGAAATGAGAAAAAAGATGTACCACTTGCGGCATGGCCTGGCGGACCACTAAGTGGTTGACAGCGGGGACAGCATGAATGCAGGGGGCCAGTGACCCGAGCCTGGACCCGCAGAGGGACCCAGGTTCAGTGAACTAGGCTGTGTTTCTGGGCCCCTGCCTCCAGCCCTGTGTGTGTGTGTGTATGTGTGTGTGTGTGTGTGTGTGTGTGTTTGTCCCTTCCACCTAACACGCCTTAAGGTCTTCCTATGTGCTGGGCATGCAGTAAAGGGACCAAGGCTCAGCAATGCTCACAGCCCCCAGGGAGGCCAGAAAGCCAGTCAGCGGCCCATGGTCATCTGATCCCCTCATCCCTCCCACACAGTCTGCCCCACCTTCTCCAGACTGCCATATTACGGCATGGAGCTTGCACATCTTCTTTTGTTCATTTGTTTTGTTTTAAATAAGTCTATAGGTTCATTGTATTCACCACTGGACCGGAGGACCTGGACCGTAAAGAGTCAGGCATGTGTGGTCCAAGTCTGTAGAGGATGCTGTGGGCACTCATGGGAAATCAAGGGAGGCTTCATGGAGGAGGTGTCCTGGTGAAGCATCTGGTGGTGGACGGGTGTCCACCAGGTGGATGAATGTGTTGTGCCAGTGAGCCAGGGGCTCTGTAGGATGAGGGGACAGCGTGAGTGAAGGTGTAGAGGTCAGAGTGGACACGGCTGGTGGCAGAGCTCATGTGAGCCATGGCTCTTTATGGCCACTTCTCAGCAGGGCTTTGCTGAGATTCCGCCCAGCACCGCCTCTCTCTGCAGGCCTGGACATGATGCTGCCCGGGATGGTTACGTATCCGACCTCTCGGATCCTCAAGGACGGGCTGCTGGGCCTCACCTTGGTCACCTCACGGGGAAACCTGATGGCTCGCGGGCAGCGGCCATGGCAGGTAACATCTTGGGGCCCAGAGTCTGTGAGTTATTCAAGGTGAGCCAGACAGTGGGAGGCAGTTGTGCTCTGTCCCACCCACCCAGAGCCCTCTTAGAGCCTGATCAGGACCGTGAAGGAGTTAATCTGTTTGAAGCACTTGGTGCAGCACCTTCCTACTGAGGCACTCACTGACCCCCTCCTTCATTCAGCACAGCTCTGCACACCAGCTCTTTGCCTGCCCTGCATGTACTGAGCCCAAACCCCTGGTGAGCCTGGTGCTCTGGCAACCCCTCTGCCGTTGGGAATTCAAGCCCACTACTGTCTGCCTGTGAGCCCAGGTGCCTTTACCCCCTTGGGGACCTCTGGGGAGGCTGTCTCTCTACTCTCAACACCTCTCCCCACCAGGCCAGATGAGCACCACCATCACCAAGACACCCTGATTCCAGAGCAACAGATGACTGCAGCAGATTTGAAGCTGAACATAACAAACTCAAGGCATCGGCAGTGAGGAATCTGGGCCATGCATATTTACTGAACTAGTTATTTATTCATATATCTTCCCGCCTCTTTCCAGACTTGAGAAAAATGAATAATAGTCCCAGAAGGAATTGGTTAAGTGTCAAAGGGATGGTGCAACAGTGACTGACTCCAGAAGAAGCCAAGAGGAGGGAGAGGACTTGAGGGGCAGGAAGGCAGGGTGGGTTTCTTGGGGAGAAAGTCTGAGAGAGGATGTGGGAAGCCGAGGGAGGCGGGGTGGTCCTGGGGCTGCAGCAGGCTGCCCACTCTAGTCAGGGAAGAGCAGGAAGCCCGAGAAGACACTGTCAGAGCCCTGGGTGCCCACCATGCCATTGTAGTCGTTGACGGCCAGCCACACCTGCTCCCCCTCCTGGAGCTGCAGTAGCACGCCGCCTGAAGTGACCTGCTTGCTGCCCTCTTTGCCGCCCTGCGACATGTGTTCGCAGAAAGTGGTCACCTTGACCCCGCTGCGGTACAGCTGCACACACAGGTTGTCGGTCATCGAGGTGTGGTAGATGAAGTAGTAGAGGCCAGGTGCTTTGCAGGTGAACTTGCCTGTGGCCTTATCATAGTCCCCCTGCGGGTTGGTGATGACTGCATTGAACTTGACCAGGCCATTGGCCGCTGGATGCTGTTCTGTCTGCCGAGTGACCGTGAACACGGACTGGTGTTTCTGCTTGTATCTGCCCTCGTCACCTGGCAGCCCGGGGGAGCCCCCAGGCCCTGGGATTCCTAGTAGCCCAGGGGCTCCCATGGGGCCATTTTTCCCAGGATGGCCAGGCATGCCAGGATCTCCCTTCTGCCCCTTGGGTCCTCGAGTCCCGGGGATGGCTGGGATTCCTGGGGAGAAAGCACACAAGGCGGAAGTGATCGGGGCCAGGAAGGGCCTGGGTGTCCAGCAGAGTGTGGCCTCTGCAATCCCCACCTAGACTGTCTATCTGGGCACAGATTCTGCTTCCAGGCCTGCCTCCGGAGACCTGTCCTCTGACCTAGCCTAAGGCACTTCGCTGCCTTGTGCCTCAGTTTCCACATCTGTGAAGGAGAGGGCAGGACTGCACAGCACCCAGAGGCATCAGAGCTTGCAAGATTTCAGAGAACATCAGCCAGGGATGGCTGAGGCCAGATCCTTCTGTTTGCCCTACACGGCTGTCTTTCAATTTTTAAAGCCAAACATTAGAAAATTCAGGACTCACTTAACTGAAAGTGTTGACTCTTGGGTTTGCAGGTTTGTTTTTCTGGATGGTGCTGGGGATTTTCTCGGCCAAAATCAGTGGACTGATGAGAAGCCAGTTTCCCCGCAAGCCTGGGAAGCTCAAGCTTCAGGCTTGGGCCACTGGCATCAGCCCCTTTAGGACTTTTGCTTGATTTTTGGATTTATGCTTTTTCAACATCTTATTTTGAAGCAGTTCTATAAATGTGGGGATCGGGGGGACAGAGAGGGCCAGGTCCCTTCCCCTGTGCTCCCCAGTGGCACATCTTGCAGAACTAAAAGTACAAGAGCAAAACTGGGAAACTGAGATTCACATAGTCCCCAGAGCTTACTCAGATTTGGCAGTGTGTGTGTGTGTGTGTGTGTGTGTGTTTCTAATACAAGTTTGTCACATGTATAGCTTTGTGTAACCACACCATCTCTGTGATCAAGATCAGGCTATCGCTTCTTGTGCTCTTTTTCTTATGGTTCTCTTGACAACCTTCGGGTCCTGCACACCTTTGCACACCTGTGACAGTCCTGGCCCCTGGTAGCGTCTGTCCCGGAGAGGCTGTGTGGGCCTGAGCAGAAGCTGCCCGCAGCACAGCTCCCTCCAACTGTCCCAGCTCTCCTCAGTCCGCCTCCGCCCTTGGGACCCGCTGTGCTGGGTCAACTTCCCTGAGGTTACGGATGAGGAAGCTGAGGCAAGACACTGGCCCAAAGCCACCCAGCTGGGATGAGGCGGAGGCCGGATTCAGGCTGGGCTGCCCGCTGGGACCTGGACTCCCATGCTGCCCCTAGTCAGAGCGTGCGCTTCTGCGCAGCCCTGACGATCTTCAGCTATGGGATAGTCCGCTCCCCCTATCCAGGCCCCTCTCATCTCTGACTTCCGCTCCAGTCTCCTCTTTCAGGCTGCCCCCCGGCCCCCCCAGCTCACTGGCCTCATAGCTCCTGTCCTCCTCTGCCTTCCACGGGGCTGGATGACTGCAGAGTCCCTCTACAGCTTAGGGGTTGGGCGTGCGGGTCAGGGTCCGGAAGACCGGGCTTTGAGCTGTCACCTCCAGCGGTGTCCTCACCCTCAGTCCCTAATCCCACATGGGGGCTCTCCTGGGACCCCTGCAGGACACTGCTCCCAAGTCTTCTGCCCAGCCCTCAATGCCTAGGGTGAAAGCTGGACCCAGACTCTGCAAGACAATGACAGCTATGCCCTCCACCTGGACAGTGGATGCCAGGCACTCAGCACCATCAGTCACATGCATTTCATCCTCATGGGACCCCTGAGATAGGTCCTGGGGTCTTCCCATTTCACAGATGGGGAAACGGAGGCACTTCAAGGTTAGTGGCTTGTGGGAGCTCTTACGAGGGCAGTGGTGGGGCCAGGGCTGACTCTGGCTATGATGGGCTGGGTACATTTATGTCGTAGTGTCCACGTGGCAGGGCACTTGCCCAGAGGTTGGAACATAATTGTTACAGGGTGCTTTAGAGTTGGCTTTCCCTGAGCTGCCTCCTGTGAGCCTCTGGCCACCTGCTGGGGCCTGGACTCCCAGTGACGGTGCCAGAAGAGGGAAGGGGTGCAGCAGCTGGGGAGGCTCTGAGAACAGAGGTGCCAGCCCCACACTGAGAGTGGGACTCTGCACTTCCTGTCTTTGAATTGCTCTCCCCTGACCCACAAGTGGACACTTGGGCCCTGGTCATCCCCACCCTTGGCCACAGACTCACCTGGCTCACCCTTGGGCCCCGGCAGCCCATCGTAGCCATCCCTGCCAGGTGCCCCTGGCAGGCCTGGCATCCCTGGGATCCCATAGCAGCCTGGGCTGGCCTGACCCCTGAGGGGCACAGCCAGCAGGAGCAGCAACAGGTGGAGGCTGAGGGGGAGCCCCACATCCATCCTGGGGAGGGCGCTGGGGGCAGAGTGCACAGTTAGGCCCCTGTCCCTCCCTTCTTCCCTCCCCGCCACCCCATCCTGTCCTCCTCACAGCCCCTGCACCCCGCTTCCTACAGCCTTGGCCCCTACAAGCGTGGGTGGTGGTCCTGGCCACAGCTCAGGAAGGGGGCAGGCAGAAATCGCCCCTTTCCCACACCTGGGCAGGGTCCTGGCCTCACCTGGGTGTGGGGGCTTCTGTGTTGGTCACAGCAACGTCCTTAGCTCCCCGTCCCCGGTCCCAGCAGGAGGATACCGTGTCAGAGTGGACAGGGCGAGGATTGCCTGGAGCGGGCTGGGCGCCCTCCCCCACTGCCCCACATCCCACATCCCACATCCCCTTTCCTGCCATTTCCCTGACTCAACACTTTTTTGGGGGTTCTGAGCCAGGCTGACCACAGAAACACCCTCTCCACCCGTCCCTACGCCCGCCCCGGTCATGAGTCTGAGATGGGGAAATGTCCACTGCCTGCTGTATGTGTGTGTGTGTGTGTGTGTGTGTGTGTGTGTGTGAGAGAGAGAGAGAGAGAGAGAGAGAGAGAGAGAGAGAGAGAGAGAGAGAGAGAGAGAGAGAGACAGGGAAAGAGAGGGGGGAAGAGCACATAGCCGCAGGAAACAGATGTCCCTGAAGTCAGGTTGGGCTCACCGAATGCCCAGTCCTGTCTATAGCATGTACTGTTCTTGAGGCCTCCATGGGAGGAACTCACGATTCCCCTTTAAAAGCGAGGACACTGAGGCTTGAGGAGGTGTCAGCTCTTTCTCCAAGTCCACAGTGAAGCCCAAAGCCTTGCGACGACCCCTCTGCTCAGCAGCCCCCAGACAGCCTCAAGAGCACTTTGTCACGGGGCGGGCCTCGTTCTGGAAACATCTGTGTGGCTACTCCAGGACACCTGGGTGGCTCAGCTTCTCCTTGCAGCCCAGCCTCCCCTTGTCACTGCCCCTGTGGCCTCTGGCTTCCTTCTGCACGTGTCAGCACTGGGGCCCCTGTCCCTCCTGCTCTCTGAGCTCCAGGGAGTGGTTTGACCACCCTGAGCCCCTCACAGAGCACGGCAGGACTGGGGACACGCACTGTGCCTAGCAGGAGCTCAAGGTCCTCCTGTCCTGGCCAAGTGACCCTCAGAGCTTGGTCTCCCCATCTGTACCAGCACCTGTGCTGCAGGCCTGGGGAGTGTGGGGCGAGGCAAGGACGTGAACGCCCTTTGTTCTGGGTATCCTCGGGGCGGCAGGTGATGGGAAGAGCAGAGGCTGTGGACGCTGCTAGAAGGAGAGGGGATGACCCACTGAGTGCAGAGAGGCTTGCTCCTTCGTCCGCACCTCTTTTGTGCCTAGGCCTAGTTTGTCCAGCAGGTGGCAGCCTTGGCCCACACTCAGCTCTCCCTGCCCCGCCCACCCAGCCTGGCTCCTGCCAGGACTGGGCAAGGGAAAGTGGAGGGTGGCATTTAGCGTGAGGAGGCAGCTGAGCACTTCCTGAACCATCGCTATACCCACCTCTCTCCTGTCACTTAGGGAGCCTCCACCCTCAGATCCCATTGCAGTGAAAAGTGACTCCTCTTGGGGCCAGGCAGCCCTACTGTGCGTGTGTGTCTGGCAGTGTGACCTTGCCCAGGTGTCTCTTCTCAGAGCCTCAGTGTCCGTCCTGCTGGGTTTCGATGCATCCATGGCACAGTGGGATCCCACTCACAGTGAGCATCACAGATCAGGCTGCGTGTGTTCTGGAAGTTCAGGGGGTTCCTGGGGCTGAGCTGTTCCGGGAATCACGGGGCTGTGAGGACCCGCAACACCCTGGGCTGTGGAGCTGCACTTTACCCCGGGCCCTTCCCTTGTTCCTGACCCCGGAGTCTCTTGGCAGGGTGGGGGCAGGGATGGGAGCTGTGTGTGTTAGGATCCGGGATGGGGGGCTGTCCCTGGGGACGGCCCCCTGAGAGTGGAGCATTTGGTGTAAGTGCTGGAGGGAACAGAGGGTCTCTAGGGCTTGTGCATGTTGAGATGTGAGGGGTGACACCCGGATCGATGGTGTCTAGCACATGGGTCTCAAGGGCTGCGTGGGGATGTGTGTGTGTGCAGGACAGGTGAGAGAGCTCAGGAGTCAGATGGCTCGTGATGCACCTTGGACGCCGCAGGCAGGTGCGATATGATGGCTTGTGCCTGCCCGCATGTGTGCGTGCGTGTGAGTGTGTGCATGTCTGGAGATATAGCGAGTGTGTATCTCCAAGGGCGCGCATGGGTGTGTGTGATGTCACTGGGCCCCAGATTTTGTGGGGAACGGATGAGCCTCAGCCCTGGAATGTGGGACCGTGTGACTCCAGAGGGTGCGGTGTGTGACTGTGTGAGTGGCGTGGTTGCGTGTGTGTGCAGCACAAAGATGACAGGCCCAGGACGCTGGCCATTTTCGGCATGGACCTCCTGTGTCACGTTCCGTGCACAAAGGCCACAGCAGGGCTTGTGGCTTCTGAAGGGCTTTCAGGTGGGAAACTGGGGTCTTGGGGAAGCATGTGAGTATCCAGGATTTTCCTGTTCCTGGCCTGAGCCAGATGCCAGGAGGCCTCTGGCACAGCATCCCCAGCCTCCGTGCTCCCCACAGGAGGACTGCCAGATGCCCTTGGGCCAGTTGCTTCCCCTCTCTGATTCTTGCCCTTTCTTGGCTGGCTTTGGAAAACAGCTGAGTGACTTGCCAAGCACAGCTATAGAGGCTGGCGGGGGTACTGGTCTCAGCCACAGGCTTGGGGACAGTAAGGTCCTCCTGAGACACTGGCCTGGTGCTTCCTGGCCCTCCTGACATGGCCTCAACCTTGTCATCTGAAAGGAATCATCACACCCCTGTGAGCTTGACTAGAGCTCAGACATCACAGCCCTGGCCCTGGCCCTGGCCTGCCGTTTTCATACACTCAGTCATTCATTTCCCTTGCACCCCCACGAGGCAGGTGTCATTATTAGCTCTGCTATGCAGATGTGGACACTGAGATCACAGCAGTCGTCCCCGATGCACAGGATTAGCCACTGCTAGCTGGTGACACCTAGATTTGAGCTGGGGATTTAAGGCTCTGGGTACCTGCCAAATGCCTCGTGTGAAATGCTAAGGCCGGGTGACCCCTTAGGCATCAGCAATGCTTCCCTCACATCTCCTGTCCTGTGCCCCAAGCAGCAAAAGCACCTCAAAGACAGAACATAGAGACATGGACGTTTATTCCAGGGAGGGCTGTAAGGATGTGCTCTGAGGACCTGGGAGCCAGCTCCCCTTTTGTAGAAAAGAGGGTCCCAGGAAGGGGGAGGGAGCTGGGGTCCCAGCTGGGGAGCGGGGAGGCCAGGGGGTGGCAGCAGCAGTGGCTGCAGTGGCAGCAGGCAACCCCCAGCTCAGACGGACTGGAAAATGAGGAAGCCGCTAAAGATGCTGTCGACCTCGGTGCCCTGGTAGATGCTGCCCTTAAAGGGATCCTTCTCTATCCAGACCCTGTCATTCTGCTGCAGCTGGAGTGCAGTGCCCCCCGATAACTGGAAGAGGCCCTTGTTACTCGTGTCGCAGAAGCCCGGGGACTGGAGACGCTGGCCCTGGGACGAGGACACGATGGTCAGGCAGATGTCCCCCGTGGCGACCACTAGGAAGGTGAAGTAGTAGAAGCCGGGCACGGTGCACACGAACTGGCCTGTGTTGTTCCTGTAGGGCCCTTCCTGATTGGTGATGACCTCATCAAAGAGCACCACATTGCTGGTGCTCCGTGGGGGGTTCCGCCTAATGGCGGAGAAGGCTGGCCGTGGCTGGTCCCTGATGTTGCCTGGGCTGCCCTTCACGCCCCTTGGTCCCATAGGACCTGGTAATCCTGGGAGGCCACTGGGCCCTGGGTAGCCCACATTTCCCGGCCTCCCAGGGAGCCCAGGCTCCCCCTGGTCTCCTTTAGGGCCTCGGATGCCTGTCCGGATGCCAGGGGCTCCTGTGGAGAAAGAGATCAGATGGGAGGAGGGCATCCAGGGCCCGCCAGGCCTCAGGGAGGGCCTGGGAGCCTGAGTGCTGTGTGATGGAGGGTGGGGGAATCCCTAGGACAGAAAGAGATCGGGTCTGACTGGCTGCCTGACCTCAGCTATGTTTCTCAACCTCTCTGAGCCTCTGCTTCACCTGTAATGTGGACAGCATGTGCAAAGGCACTTGGGAGAGCATTAGTTGGTGGGGTACGCAGGACCCCAGCTGTGACCCTGCCACTGGCTGTGCACTCCACCCACCCTTCGTCTTCAGGGACCTCATGCAGATGCCTGGGCACAGATCAGTGCAACCATCTCTGCAGAACCTTCTGGTCTGCAGTGGACTGAGGAGGTGGGGGGGGTGACAGGAGAGTCTTCCCCCTCTGGCCTTAAGCTCTTCCCGTTTCCATCACCCAAGCCTTTTTCCTAGAATGAGACAGTTTCTGAGGCCTAAAAGAGCTGGGGAGGGGAAGTGGGAACAGTGTTAGGGGTGCCAAAAGGAACCCAAAAGATGGTTGCAGGTCACTGATCCCTCTCATGCCAGGCAGGGTTAGATCTCCATTTCACAGATGAGGAGACTGAGGTTTGGGGAAGGTCAGGAATGTGCCTGAGGTCCTCCAGCAAGGCAGGAGCTCAAGAGTCTAAAATCTGAGACCTTTGCCATTCTGGTAACAGAACACAGAGCACAGACTGGATGCTGGCTCCAGCCTTTCACATTCACTGAAGGAAGCAGCTCATTCTCCAGAGGAGGAAGAGGGGTGCAAAGGGGCTGGGGTCTGGGCCATGGCGGAGGAGAAGGCTGGACCTTTCAGTCTGAGACCCAAGTGCAGACTGGAAGGGCTCTGGGTGGGGGCTGGATGGGCCGCTGCCTCCCAGGACCAGGTGGAGGCCAGCTGGGCCCAGAGCACTCTAGAAGTTGCCTACCTGGCTCTCCCCGCTCCCCCTTGAGGCCAGGCCGCCCGGGTCGTCCTGGTTTTCCTGCAACCCCATCCTTCCCATTGGGTGCTCGACACACATCCTCAGCCACCGTAGAGGCCAGGGATACGGCCAGCATGCAGACCACCAGCCATCCTCCGGGAGACATGATGTCCCTGCAGAGACACAGGCAGGACCTGGGCAGCCTGAATGTCACATACACCTTGCACACTCGCATCACAAACCTGCCCCTCCCCCAGGCTGTGTACATACAGGAGCCTTCGACATCCACTCACAGTCCAGCATCCGGCCACCCCTACTCCGGGATGGAAACTCACCCCCAGCCATTTACATCCCTGAGCACACACAGCAGATGTGCACACTCCTGGACACACACGCACCCTCCTGTCCTTCCTCCGCCAACACACTCTCATACACTCCCACACACCATCGATCTGTGTGAACAAATATTTATCAAGCACCCGCTCCTTATTTAATTAACATGCTCTCAGCCAGATAGCGGATCCATGTGTGCGCACAGGAAGTCAGACACATCTGCCTGCTCCTGGGCAGGCTTGGCCCCTTCCAGTCTCTAGCCAGGGATGGACACCGGCTGCCCTCACGGTCTCCTGTGTGGGTCCCACTGCTGGGCCCGGCCCCCAGCCCTCTGCCAGGACTCCACCTAGAACTTTAGGTCCGTGTCACCACCTCCCTCCTGTGTCAGGCTCTGACCTGGGGTTTGATGCCTTTACTCACTCATGCTGCTTCCACCACACATGGTGTGCCCCCCTCACCTCTGCCCTGGCTCAGAACTGGCCAGCATGCTCCCTGCCTGCCTGCCTGCCCTAGTGGGCCAGCCCCGGCCAGCGTCCCCGTTCCCAAAGCCCTCCTCCCAGGCTCTGGCCTCACCTGCCTCCGGCGTCCACTCCAGCTGGACGCTCCTGCCCTTGGCCTAGGGAGCTGGGTGGGAAGCCCAGTGCGGATGCTGCCACTGCAGCTGGGCCAAGTTTCACATCCCCTCCTGCTTGTCCTTCCCCTTCTCTGCTCGGGTGCCGGGAACAGAACTCACCCTGGGAACTTTCAAGCAGATCTCAGCAAGATTAGGATGGGGACGTCAGACAGGGCCCCGGCTGTGGTGGGAGCAGGGCAGGGTGGGGCTGCAGGGTCCAGAGGCAAAAGAACATCAAGGCGGAAGGAATCACTTTCAAAATCAGTAACACGCAGGCCTTCAGCACGGTTATGAAACAGCATGTTTGCTGGCAAAAGTTTGGAAAACACAAAAATGGGAGAAGTACATTTTGGGAAGGAAAAAGACAAACAGCAATTAGTGTCCAACTTGCCTTGTCATGGGGAAGTTACTTAACTTCTGGGGCCCTCAGTTTTCTTATCTGTGAATTGGGAACAACAGATCTTACCGTGTTGGTTAGTCTAATCTTCTAATGACACACACATGCAAAACCCCTGGTGAACACACGCTGAGCACCGAGCCATCTGTCATCCTGAGATGACTGCTGACGGTGTTTGAATGGGTCGCCCAGCCTTATTCACTCTCTCCTACAGGGAGCTTATTACCTGGAGGCACCTGCGCTTTGCCACAGTCTGCGTGGAGCCTGGGAACAGCTCTTTTCTTTTCATAATGACTCTATCACTCCCAAACTGGAGACTAACGTGTGACCACAGCTGTGCTTTCTCCCATGAGAATTCTCCTCCCCCCAGATTTTGCCTTTATTAGCCAGTCACAAATGGGTGGCGTTAGTTGAAAGGTGGGACCCTGAGACCCCTCTGCTACCCTCTCCTTGTCTCCAGGACCAGGAAATTAGTAGAGCCGGAATCTCAGCATCCTACCACACACAACGGAGCAACTTGGACCTCAGTCTCCCTATCTGTAACATGGGGGTGAGACTCTCACATTAGTCTCCTCACTAGCCTATTACAGGATTCTAGGAACTTGTGAGAAAGTTTATACTATTAGATACCATACCGAGAAAATTCATCACTACGAGCAATGCCTGTGTGACCTTCTGTAAGTTACTTAGCCTCTCTGAGCCTCTCTTTCTCCAACTGCCAACGTGGAGAGCAGGTGGGAAGCAGGAAAGTTGCCCAATAGCTGCCAAAACCCCTTCTAGAATCCGTCTTCCATCATGTCAGGCCTACTTTCCTGCAAGAAGAGTTGGAAACATGATGTGTTAAGATCTGAAGTGTTGGCCCAACCTCCCTGATCTTATTAATGGAGGAACTAAGGACCACACAGCAAAGCTTGCCCAAGGTCACACAGGAAGGGACGGATATGAAAAACTTTTATATATACCTATGTAGAGAAAAAGACAGAAGAGAGGGAAATTTGTTTAAGACAATCACAAGAATAATTCTGGAATATTCCTATGACTACTAAAGTTAAACACAAAACTGGTTAATGTTCTATAAGGCAACGAAAACACAAAGTTGGGATAATCGTCTCTAACAGAAAGAAATCATTCATGTCACTACTAGACAAAAATAATTTGCAACTTATCAGTTTGCTCCTGGTTCACAGCTATCTTTACAGTCTGGAGCCTAATCAATAGTAAATAATAAGTCCAGCAAAGTGACATTCCCCCAGAGTGTCAGATGACCCTTAGGAGGGCTCATTAGATACAGCGTGAACTTGACTTTGAAAGGACACACCAGTTATCTATCTGCCTTACTTCTAAGCATTGGATGATTTTCCTTATCAGGCTGATGCAAGTGTACAAACACTCCCCAGGAAGGGGACGCGTCGATGGTAATGCACATATCATTAGTGTGTGAAAAGGAAGTGGGTCAGCAATGCCCTGTGAATGTCACAGGGACACCTTCTGCTCACAGGTGGGGGCTGGGCACACTTTCCCATTCCTTCCCAACCCCTCCTAGAGGGGAGGCAGGGGGTGTAGGGATAGAAGGAACCCCTTCAACCCTTAAACTGAGTCACCATCCATAGGGTCCAGTATGAGAGTGGGTTTGGGGATCTAAGAAAGAATCCAAATGTTATTACTTTACATGATTTGACTTCTTTATGGTAGTCACATCTCAATCAAGGGCTGGCTTCCAAAATCAGCATATGAGGCAAGTGTTACATATATAGTCAAATTTACCACTGGTGTGGAGGTGTGGCTCAGGGGCGGAGCGCCTGCCTAGCAGGGGGGAGTGTCTAGGTTCGGTCCCCAGTGTGGAAAAAAAAAATGCCACTGGGGAAATAATCTTAGGACAGTGTCACGTTGGAGGCCATGTTACCGTTTTTGCATAGTCCAATGCTGTCTCTTTAGAATACACATCTGGTTCAGCTGCGAACCAATCGGCTAAAGTTAATCAGCCCCCACCCCCAACACAGCCACAAAGGAATTAAATCTGTGGGGACCCAGACTCACTTGGTGTAAAGCTATTTGGATCAACAAGCAACCCCCAAGAGCTAAGGTTAGCTTGGGGACAGCAGGTCTCTCCTTGGTCCTCATTCATTCCAGAAACAGCCTCCTGGGAGGGTCCAGGCTGAGGAATTCTACCCTTTCCCTACTTTAATTGCTATTTCTAGTTCTTTGAGTCTTCTTAGGCAAGGTGCTGGTAGTCGAAGGTATATACAATGGGACCCTGAGATTCTTACGTCTCTTATCTTATTTTTAAAAATTGACGGGTCTGGGAAAATCTATCTTAGGGGCAGAGCACTTGCTTAGTGTGCTTGAGGCCCTGGGTTCCATCCCCAGTGGCACACAGAGAAAGAAAGGGGGAAGAGAGAGAGAGAGAAAGAGAGAGAGAGAGAAAGAGAGAGTTGGAGGTACACTTTGCCTCCAGTAAACCCCGCAGGTCTCTGGGCCCAGCTGCAGGTCTCCACAGGCACGTGGTCCCCCCCCCCCCGCATCTGATCAGCATCTGGCAAGTGGCCCGAGCCCCTCCTCCTCGGCAGTACTTCCCTCTGCACCCCATCCGCTGCTTTCCTTTCTCGTCACTTCTGCTGCTTCTGCCTGCGCCGTGCTGGAACCGCATCTAAATGGAATCAAACGATGTTGCTCTTTGGCTCCCCTTGGCTTCTTCTGATGAGCACGCTTGTGACACGGTCTGCACTGTTGTGCGTTGCTTTGGTGTGTACTGTGAGTGGCGTTCCTTGTGCGCAAAGATCACCCGTGTTTGCCCAGCCGCCTGGGGTGGAGAGCTGCCGATAGCTCTCTGGTCGGAGTCCTCTGCCTGCCGCGCCTGTGCCCAGGCGTGCGCGCTTCTCAGCTGTGGCACTGACACCAGGAGGGGTGCAGAGGGTCCGCACCAAGCTCCACCCCCGGACGGCAGCAAGGCCTGTCTCCTTCTTCTCCCGCCTGCCAGTCGGAAGCCCAGTGCTTGATGACCGTTGAGAAGTTTAGAAAAAAAATATAAAAAGAAGAGGCAAAAGCAGTTTCTTGAGGGGAAGAGAAATGGGAAAAATAAAGCCCTGCTCACCCTGCCCCTTGTTTGGGCTGGAAGGCTGCATCCTGGATGCCCAGCAGGAAGTGGTAGGCCGGGAGGCACCAGGTGGGCTGCGGGGAGGAGTCCCAGCATCTCCCCCTCCCGGAAGCCACCACAGGAGCAGGCAGGAGAGATGGGAAAAGATTAAGAGGGTTAGGAGAGTTTGGAGAACAAGCAGCCAGCAGTGGGCGCCCGCGGGGAGGAGTTGCCCCTCCGCCTCTGGAGGGCTGGCGCTGGGTCCGCAGGGCTGTCGGAGCCCCACAGCCTGAGAACAGGGCACCCAGAGGGCTGGGATCATGCCAGCTCCTGAGAGCTGGCAGGAGAGTGGCAGAGGGAGCCCCACTGCAGAGCTGCCCCCTCAACTGCCCAGCACAGCTCCTGGATCCGCCCACAGAGAGGGAAGCGACTCGATCACTGGTCTAGGGCATCAGCTTTAATAAATAAAATTACAGGTTGCTAGTTCAACTGGAATTACAGAAAAATAGTGATATGCATGGGATATACTTACAGTAACTCGATGACTTGTTCTGTATTTTCTCTGGCAACCTATATAAGCCCCATGGTCTGTAAGTGGCGATTACACTTCCCCATGGCTCCTGGAAAGAGCTATGGTGTTGGTGTGGGGGGGGGCGGGTGAAGGGTGAGGGCTACAGACTGAGATCACAGCTCCTGTGAGCAGACCAGGACCCCCATAATCTCCATGGCAAACTGACTTCGAGGGTCTCTCTCTGCCCTGCATTTTCTATCAAGCTTGGGCACTGTGTAGCTGGGTGTGGTGGCACACACCTGCAATCCCAGCACACAGGAAACTGAGGCAGGAGGATCACCATGAGGGTGTTTTCTTTTTTTCTTTTTGAGACAGTCTCCCTATACATTTCAGGCTGGCCTTGAGCTGAATTTGTAGCCCCAGCTGTTCTCGAACTTGCAACGATCCTCCTGCCTCAGCCTCTCTAGTGCTAGGATTACAGGCATGTGCCACCATGCCCAGCTCATCATGAGTTTGAGGCCAGACTGTCTCAAAAAAAAAAAAGTCATTGTGGGCTGGAGGAAGGGCACTTGAGTTCTATTCCCAACTCTTCTAAGCATCCTGGGAAAAAGTACCACCTGAGCCTCAGTTTCCCCATCTGTAAAGGGGGGAGGACTGGACCAAAGCAGTGGTTCTTGGGACACTGGGCAGAAGTGACACTGTGAGCTGCACCTTACTTGCTGTGTGGGTTGGATGGAGGGGGTCTGCATTTTCACAGATGTCCCAGGGGATCTGAAGCAGACACCCCACTGCCGGGAGAGGTGAGAAGATAATGTATGAAATACCTGTCTTAGGGATTTAGGTGTGTGAATTTGGCAAATCCTGCCTCTAGGGTTCTACTAGTAATTTAGGGCCAGGTCTGGGGATGTAGCTCAGTGGCAGAGTGCTTGCCTGGCATGCATGAAGCCATATGTTCAAACCCTAGCACAGTAATTTAGAGCCTCTTCAAACTTGGCACGATGGCTGGGCCCTCCTGGACCTTGGGACATAACCTCTGAGCATTTGACTAGCAGGAAGAAAGCACTGGAGGCTTTAGCTATGCCTTGATGGGGCTGACAAGGCCGAGTTTGTAGGATGGGTGGCCAGAGGTGGGGATTCACCAGTCTCCACAGGGGCTGAGACCTTTTCCAACCTTGGAAGTCAGATATATTTCTTATATCTAAGTAGAACTCTGTTTTTCATGGCTCCTGCCGGGCTCTTGAGATTTCCCTGCAAGGGGCCTGGTGAGGCCACCCTGAATGTACTGCTGGAGAAACTGAGGCTCAGAGAGGACGATGAGTTACTGTGTCACAGAGCAGAGCTTGTCTAGTCTCCAGGTCTGTCCCCCCAGCTTGGTCCTGGAAGGCATCCTGTCCTAGCCCTTTGCCAGGGCCCTGGGCCCCAGACCCCTTTTCCACTAGACTGCTATTGTCCTCCCCTCTGTCCTGCCCAGCTCACTATGGGCCTTGGTCCAGCACTCCCCTGGCCCCAGGGCTAATCAACCTGCTTCCCTTCCTAGGGCACACCCAGGGTCACAGGGCGCTTGTGTTCGGAGTGGGATCGGAGGGCAGGTCTCACAGTGGACAAACTTGCTCTCCTTTCTCCACCCGAGGAGCTGCTTCGGAATTTGGGCTAATGACAGCTGCTTCTACCCTTCCTCCCCCTCTTCCCAGCCCTCTGCTGATTACAAATAAACACCCGGTCTACGTGGGAGAGTAATTAACTCTCCGATGTGGGGAGAACTAATCAGCCCGGAGTTTGCTGCAGGTGGGAAAAGCAAAGGCTTTTCCTAAGTAGTATGCAAATGAGCCTGTAGTATGCAAACGAGCCCGCGCAGCTCCAGGGAAGGGCTGTCAAAGCCGGAAGCGCTGGCAGTGGCAGGGTGACTGGCTCTGGGAATGGGGCTGGCTGTGAGCGTGGGGGTGGGGACTTGGTCCTACAGACTTGGGCGATGCTGTGGGGGAGTCAGAGTAGGTGTAGGGGTGAGACTCGCTTTTAGGCTGCAGCACACCTGCTATTCTTGTGTGGAGCCCAAGGAGGGAGTGCAGGGAAGAAATAGGCTCAGAATATGAATGCCACTGTCCTGGCCTAGGTGACCTTGGGTGGTGCCTTCACTTCCCAGAGCCTCAGTTTCCCGACTGTAACAAGGAGATAGTAATGTGCATGTTTCAGGCTTGTTCTGAGGGCTGGGCAGCAACATGGTCTGGCACTTAGTAGGTGGTCAGTAAGTGGCCACTCTTCCTACAAAGCATGCATAGCACCCCATGAGGGGCCACCACTGCCACAGGGGTGTGGCCAGCCCTCCAACACTGATTTAAAAGGTTCCAGGAACGGCCCACGGTATCCACCACCTCGCCTGCTTGGCCTGGAATTCTGGATCTGTACTTAGATAAGGACAGTGAGGCTCCAGGGCACAAACTTTAAGGAGGCACTGACTCTTGGGCTGGCACAAGGGCAGAGTCCTCCCTAACAGTGAGTGCGTGCCTCCTTAACAGCTTGCAACCACAAGTTAGAGATCCCTGGGCTTCAGGAGGCCACGCCCTCGTATGTCCCATCCTGCCTTGCTGGGATCTCTCTAGTAGAAGGGCCTGCCTTGGCTGATTACTGCCCTCATCCCACGTCTCCCTAAAGCACAAGGTAGTTATCTGGGGTCATGAAGATAGTTTATATCTTGGCTGGGGTGTCAGTTACACATTTGTCAAAATCCACAGCACATTTAAATTCTGTGCATTTTCACTGCTTATAAATTTTACCTCTATAAAATATAAATAAAAGTAAAGCGTAGGGATCTTCAGGGAGAAGTGATACACTAGTTTGATGATGATGTCCAAATCTGTCATCAGGTTCTGCTTATCTGCCTCCATGACGGGGAGCTCATTAGCTATGGAGCTAGACCAGCTCTTTTATGGGAGCAGAATTGGGCTGCAAACCCAGATTCAACTCCAGAATCCAAGGCCTTGGCCTCTGCTTCACTGACTCTCCCAGGATTTGCCGTGAGAGAGAAAGGAGGTGTGAAGTGTGAGATGTTTGTCGCATACCGTCTACAGACACTGCAAGCTCCTGTGCACCTGGAGACGCGGGAGCCGTGCTATCTTCATCCCACCCCGAGATCAGGTGGGGCCCAGGACCAGTGCTGTGCAGTAACACGTGAGCAGCTCTTTGTGCTGCTGAAGCCCAGGAATCTGTGTGTTCCCATGGGCGGAGCCACCGCATCCGCATGACCTGGCTCGCTGGCTGTCCGTGTGGAGAGCCGTTTGGACCCCTACAGGCTGCATAGGAACGAATGAGCAAACCTTCCCTTGTTGGCTGGGCTGGGGTGTGGCTGTCACTGTCTTGCTTAGTTTATTCTGACCCATATGGCTCAGGGCGGGATGAATTTAGAATGGACATTACATAGACATCGCTGTCCTCCTGATCTTACCTCGCCCCCTCCTCCTCTTCGCTCTCCGGCCTGTCATTGTCATTGGCAACAGTCTGGTAGAACCGGCAGGGGCCCGGCCTCCAGCCCAGGCGGATGAGCTGTCCAGGGTCCTGACCCCGCCTCGCGCTCTCCAGCACTGCCCAGACATTTGTCAATTCTGCGCCGTTTCGCCTGGCGATGGAACTTTAAAACGACAGCACTCAGGCCCATCTCTGGAGATCTCGCACTCTATTTAGAGAGAAAGACACAGAAATAACGCCTGGACAGTCAGGTGGCTTGCCGTGGGTCCCCCATTCCCGGCAGGAGGCAGAGCCAGTCTGTGTTTAGGGGGAGATGTCTGCAGAATGGAAAGAGCCAGGTGGGAGTCCCCAGCTCCCTCTGCAGGTCACGCGCCAGCCTTGGCTGGGTGACCCATCTTCAGGCCTCAGTTTCCTCATTGCTAGCGGCAATGGAAGTTTGCCCTGATTCAAGCACATGCTGAGCAATGGGTTTTGCATTTTTTTCTCAATCTAAACATTCCTGCATGGTAGGTATGTCACCTCCAGACTACAGGAAAACGACAGGGGTTCCAGAAATGACAGCACTTTCTCCAAGCCATGCACTGACAGAGGAGAGACCTGGAGACTGAGTTTAAGCAAGGCTATACTGCTGTTTGGCCTTGAGCAAATGGTCTCACTTCTCTGAGCCTCAATTCTGTATCTGTAAAATGGGAGTGACAGTGCTTATACAGACGACGATAAAGATAGGCTATACAAATCCTGGCACGCTTCCCTGAGGCTTGAAGTAGGCACTGCGGGAGTGCTGGTTTCCGCGGGCACACTGATGCCTCTGCAGCACCGGCGTGACCGCCGGTCTCCAGGAGCCTTTGCAGCTGGCTGTGGACATCCCTAGGCCTTCCTCACAGCCTTCGGACTCCTTGTGGTATTTCTCTCCATGAGAGCTGGCTCTGCTGATAGAGGGGCTCTCTCCCCTCTCAGCTCTAGTCCCCAGAGCCCAGGTGTGTGCCAGGTGGGGTGACTTCCTGGGGCTGCCACCCAGTGGGAAGGGCTACCTGGGGGTGCCACTCCACAGCACCCCCTTTAGATCTCAGCAGGAGGGGTGACCAGGTTATTTTGGCGACAAAAGTTTAATAAATTGAAAGGCATGGTTTTCATTCTGTGGGTAATTAGCTGCCGCTACCATGCTCTCTCCTAATTGTCTCTCTCGCTCCAGACGGGAGGAGATCAATAGGAAGCGGCCGCTGTGCGGTGAAAGTCACAATTAATTAATTGTCGGCCATGTGTGTGTCTCCATCTTTGTCACATCAAAGGGCTGGGGCGGCAGCTGCCCAAATCTTAGCAATGCAATGGGGGAACAGCCTAGCCCAGGGCCCCCAGATGCACATGACCACAAACCGCAGGGTGCACCTCTTCCCCTGGCAGCGGAGGCTCAGTAGAAGGGGTCTCTTGGGACTCCAGGCTCACAAGCCGCCTCCCACAGCCAGCGTCGCCCTCCCTCCCCACGCCACCTCACCATACCGAATCTGCCTTGGACACACCTTCTCACCCTGGCCCTCCCTTCCCATCCAGCCCATTGGCTTCCACAGCCTCCACAGGCTCCAGTGTAACTGGCAGTGGAGGGTGGGGGGACTGACCGAGAGGAAAGCTCCTGGGGTGCTGGGAGTGCTCCTCATTGTGAGGTGGGTGGTGGTCTCAGGAGTGGAGTGTGTGCCTGTGTAAAGGAACTATTTCACTGCACATTTACAGTCCACACAAACAGTTAAACACACACACACACACACACACACACACACACACACACACACACACAGCACTCCTTCCCTCTCAGTGGTCAGCGCTCACATGGCTGTGCCAGGCATTGGATGATAAGGATCCGTGGCCATTGAGGGATGGAACCCTGGGCCCATGTAGACCCGTCTCTCCTGCTCTTCTCTGTCCGCCTTGAAGATGCACGGTATTATCCCCCCCTTCTTACAGATGGGAAAACAGAGGCACAGAGGGGTGGGAAGGAGCTGAGGAGGGACAAGCAGAGAAGAAGGTGGAGAGGGGGAAAAGGACCAGAACAGGGTGGGGGCTGTGTGTGCCAGGCAAATGAGGTTGAAGCTCCCCCCACCATCTCCACGGCAGCCAGCTGTGCACCTGTCTCATGAGCAAGAGCTGAGACTCTAGGCTGAGGCCGGACAGGTCCGGGGCAGTGGGCCTGGGCTGGAACCCAGTGGTCTCACTCTGCTGTTCCTCTGCAGAGGTGAGGAAGCAAAGATGGACAGAGAGAAGGTAGAAGAGGTGGGGTGAGAGAGGGGTTGGATGGAATGTGAGTGAGTCCAGAATCCTCCTAGCAAGGTGTGTGCATGGAATAGGTGTGCTAGAAGACATGGACATATGGATGCACATGCATACCACACACACACACACACACACACACACACACACACACACACGCACACACGCACACACGCACACACACACACACACACTTTTGCTCCACTCCATCCTTTCTAGAGAGGCTTCCTGCTAATTCACTGGGCCAGTGTGCTCAGCTATTTTCTTTGCAAAGGGGAGAGGAACCATCTGGCCCCAGGATCCTGTGTCCCCCACACTGTCCAGCACACAGAAGAGGCTTGGCGAGCCAGCCAAACCCCCCTCTACGTCCATCATGGTGGGTAGGGCCATGCCAGGCTCTTGGTATCTGACCTGGGTCCTGTTCAGGTCCCTGGCCCTTTAAGTAGAGCTTGGTCAGGCCCACCTGTCCCTGACCCAGGCTGATGGGGCTCCAGGTCTCCCTCATGCTCCAGCAGGCTCACAGGGGCACCCCTCTGGCAATGGCAGGTTGACAAATACTGTAGCAGCCTCTTCCTGGCTGGGGAGGCAGTGCCTGTCCTGTCTGCTTCTGCTCAGTGAGAACACAGCACGGGTCCAGCCTCCTGCTTGCGGCTGGGCATCAGGGGAGGCCACCTTCATGCTCCCACCACCGTCGCTAGCCTGTCACTGTGCTTTTGAAGTGGTGCCTGATTTTCCAGTCTGTCTGAAGTCTCTTACTGTTTATGCAGCAGCTGGTCCAGCAAGTCCCCCCGGCAGGCCTTTCCACGATGGTTCCAGCCACTGGGGACTCAGGGAGACAGCCACAGGGCCTCGGGTGGGGAGGGGTAGCGGGAGGAAGCCAAGATCCCATTCTGTCTTCAGGGTCTTCTAGACGGAGTTTGCTCGTTTTTTGTTTAAAAAGACAAAAAAGGAGTTTCTAAGTAACTCAATGTGCTATTTCACTTCAAAGAAAGAAGAAGAAAGAAGGAAAAAAACCCAAAAACAGAGGCCAAAGGTAAAGCTCTTCAAATTTTTTTGGAATATTTTTACCACTGCGGCAGCCATGTGGTGGAAGGTGCTGGACTAGAAATCCTTTGCAGATGGATGGCGCTGGGTCTTGTGACCTTGGACAAGTCACTTTGCTCTGGCAGTCAGATCCCTGATGAGGCTCCATGCTGCAGGATCAGCTCACAAGCTGAGCTGTTTGCTCCCAGCATGATGTTTTCCAAGGAAGACAATTTTCTGAAGCCCTGAAAATCAGAGCAAAGAGGTGGGGCCCCTGGGCATCTGTTGAGCGGGATGATCCTGTCAGACACAGATGCCTAAAATCTCCATGGTAAGGGATCAGAGAAGCTAAGCGTCTCACCCAAGGTGTCATAGCGAGGGAAGTCACGGTGGGAGGAGGGTGAGCGAGTCTGTGTCTCCGGCAGCCCAGCCAGGACCTGCTCTCCGGCCTCACCAAGCTGCAGGACGGAGTCGCCTCTCTCACCCACAGTTTTCAACTAAGGCTATTGGGAGAGGACTTGAGGAGTGACCATGCTGGCATCAAACAGAGCACAGCCCCACATCTGCCACTGTGTTCATAGGGCCCTGGCCAGCTGCTTTCACGTCTGCAAGCCTCAGTCTCCCGAACTGCAGTGGGGCTATTCCCCATGTCTCACTCATGCAGCTGTGAAGGTCAAGGCTAAGATGCCAGTGAGGTGCCCAGCATGGTGCCAGGCTGGCAGGGCACTCCCAGGTCACTGGCACTCGTTCCCTTGAGCCTTCAGCGTGGGGCTGGGGCCTGTCTGCTGTCCCCATCAACCTCCTGGAGGCAGAGGGCACACGGCTGATCTCCCAGGCCTGGCTGTCGCATTGCCGCTCTCATGCCACGCCCCCTCTCACAGGGAGCCCCTTCCAGGCTACGCACCAAATGTCAAGCTCATGTCACCGACAGGCTGATACTGACAAGGCCCCAGGCGGGTGGGGCAGGCAGGAGCAGCCCAGAGCCCAGCCCTGCCCTTTCTTGGTCTTCCTGTCATATCTCTAGTTCCAGTCCTAGATGATCCCACTGCTGGCCTGGGGAGCTGTCAGCTGAAAGCTGGTCTTGAATGCTGAGGCACGCAGGCAGGTAGGCAGGTTCTGCCTCAAGCAAGGGGTGGGTGCAGAGCTCAGATGCAGAATGAGCTGGGTTCAAATTCTGGCCCTGGCCCCATCACTTGCTTGCTGTGTGATCTGGGGTGAGTTGAGTTGCCTCCTAGACTAGGATGTTCCACTTGTAAAAGGGGGACAGGGTGGATGACACCCCCATAGGCCTCTTGGGGCAGGCTGGGACAGTGCCAGTGTGGCCCAGATGGTAGGAATGTCCTAGCAGGGAGGTCCTAGGAACGCGGACGTGTGCTTGCACTCCTGGTGAGCACGGGACTCGCCACTCACCAAGGCGGGAACGCACACTCGTTCTCCTGCACAGCCCAGTTCTGCGCTCTGGGAGGGTAGCTGTGAACGAAGACAGAGCTCCTCGCAGGGCTGCCATTCTTGCAGAAGCCATGAGAGGCACAGAGAGAACAAAGGATGGGGCTGGGCAGCAACAGGAAGTAGAGGAAAGAACACAGAAGATCTGCCTTCAAAGCCTGTCCCAAACACTGTGTGACCTTGGGCCAGACACCTCCCCACTCTGGACTCCAGTTCCCACACTTGTGAAATGGGCTAATCACCCAGCTTTGCACCACCAGGAGGCAAATCTCCAGGGCGGCTAGGCTTGGGAAGACAGTAGGAAAATGGGGTTCCTTTGCCTTCCCAGCTCCCCTGCCCCGGGAATTGGGGCTGGCCAAGTAGCAGAGGACAGGTGGGTGCCCCCATGGCACTTCTACTTAACCTGGATACCCAGCCCAGCAAACCCCAGAGCTACAAACCTGGAGATGCCTTTAGTCTTCCTTGAAGTCTAGTTTATTTCAGTCACCCTCTGGGTGGGATTCTCTGGGTCTGGGCAGCCTTGCAGCTGGAAAAGACCAACAACATTCATTGTCAATTAGTTGGTCAGTCAAGAAACACTTGTCTAGCATTTACCATGTGGCAAGCCCATACTAGACATAGGGCACTGGGGATATGTTATTTCTTCACCCAACTCTTAAGTACCTCCTTAATTCCAGGTTCTGCGCCTAGAACTGGGGACAAAGGAATTAACTGATTCTTTTCAATGTATTGAGTCACCTCCTACGTGCCCTGTGCTGAGTGTCAAACAAATACGGGGGCCCTGTTCTGTGCCAGGCACTGGCAGACACAGGGAAAATTACACGTGGGCTCCCAGAGCACCGATTCCCGAGCCAGGCTCCACACGCACGAGAAGGTGGCTGGTGTTTTGTATGCGGCCGCAGAGCCCAGCGTCTCCCTGTGGCTAATGAATCACCAGGCTTCACAAGAGAAGCCGAACAGACCCCCTTGTCCATGAATTTGCTAATTGAGCTCCTCGAACTCAGACATTAACCTGCATTACCATAAATACTGCAGAGAACAGCCGTTCTCAATTGCCGTTCAGCGGTAATGGAGAAAATCAGCCAAGGAATAAAACTGAAATGGAATCATAAAACCTTATTTTCACCATTAATTTGAGCTGAGTCTTCCCCAAATTCCTTTAGCTAAATCTTTCTGTAACACTCCAGGGCCGGAGAGGAGGATGGGGTGACACAGAGGAGAGGCCATGCCATGAAGCCTGAGCACATGGGCTCCAGGCAGCTGGCCCCGCTTGCTCTGCCTGGCCAAGGTGACCAGCCCTGGCCCATGTTTCCAAAGGATGACTTTTGGTGATGACTAAAGCCGGGTCCAAGAGAAATGGGTGGAGGGCCAGAGAATGAGAGATGAGAGAGAGGACAGAGAGAGAGACAGAGAGAGAGACAGAGAGAGAGAGACAGAGAGAGAGAGAGATAGAGAGTGAGAGATGGCTTCGCAGGCAGACAGACAGGAAATAGAGGGATTGACTGACAGGCAGCAGCCAGGCTGACAGATAGAGGGAGGGTTAGCTAACAGACAGACAGACAGACAGCCTCGGAGTGGACAGACAGGCTTAATGGGTAGAGAGGAAGACCGGAAGATAGGCAGGAAGACAGATGGGCACCAACGATGACCCATGGGAAGCATCACAGCAGACAGACGGCCACAGTGACAGTCCAAGAAGGAGATCAGGGAGAGACAGGCAGCCAGTCTGTC
The DNA here is from genome assembly GCA_004027595.1 of Dinomys branickii. Classification (NCBI taxonomy): domain Eukaryota; kingdom Metazoa; phylum Chordata; class Mammalia; order Rodentia; family Dinomyidae; genus Dinomys; species Dinomys branickii. The sequence goes on from PVLD010019712.1 coordinate 29,670, forward strand.
CGCTGAGAAGACAGATGGATGACTGACTGGCAGGTGGCAGGGAGTAAAGGCTGGCATTGGGGCAGAGTGTGGGTTGCTTATCTCCTGAGACATGCTCAGTGGAAGGAGGAGACCTGCCTGCTTCCTCTGCATCGCGTGTCAAGCCTTTCACGTGAGAGAAGCTGGCGTGCGGGGTGCTCCCCTGGGCTCTGGGCCTCCTGGCCTCCTCTCCCTGCCCCTCCTCCTTCCCAGTCCTGAGACTCATCTAGCACGCAAGGCTGGGAGGCTGAGGGCTGCATCAGCATCTGCACCATGGTGGGGTGTGGGGCTGTGCCTAGACTCCGCTGTAGGTCACTGGGCCCAGCTGTGTGCAGGAGGCTCCAGTGCAGTGAAAGATCTTGGCCCTGGGGGCTGGGGGATTGGGGACCCTGCCAGGCTGCTGCCCCCCCACCTCTGCCACATTAGCATTATCTGACACTGCCCATGACTCTGCATGGGACATTCTGTCAGTGACCCAATTTAACGGAGCAGCATTAAGTCAAGGACTCTCAGCACTGGGGGCCAGGCTGCCCACAGGAAACCCTAATGTTCTCTGCTCCCAACTGAATGCAGCTAACAGGCCCAGTGCACTCGTGGCCAGGCTCGCGATGTGGGGGACAGCTGCCGGTGCTCAGGGATAGGCCACGTCCTCCAGCTTCTCCCATGACCAAGATACCTCTGTCTCATGGAGCGACTCCCAGACTCCCATCTGACTCTGGCTGCATAGTCAGGTGGAACAAAGCAAAGCTATGACCAACTGGGCTCCTTACAGTTTGCAACCCCCCCACCACCATGATTTTGATGGGCAGAAACCAGGGCCTCCCTGGGGATTGAATAAGGAGGCCCCAACCACGCTGACAGCCATTCCTTTCTCTTTTTGGTTGTGAATCATCAAAACACAGGGTGAGGAACATTCAGTTCATGAAGACCGTGATAGGGATGGGAGTAGCAGAGTAATCAAGGCAATGAACTTTGGTTGAGTGTTAACCAAATCAGGTACTTAGCCCTAGGCACTTAGCTCTCATCTGGGAGGCTGGCATCACCCTACTGTATCAGTGGGGAAGCTGAAGCTTGTGTAGCTTCTTCAGCCCCACAGTGAGAGGCAGAGCCAGCACCTCAGCTCCAAGCCTGGGCTCCTCCTGCTGTCTAAGCTTTGGAGCCTGAGCCTGGCAGGGCTTCTGAGAGCCATCGCTGGTCCTGGGGAGCGATGGAGGAGGGGAAGGTGGCGGCAGATGGTGCGGTGGGCTGGGCTGGAAAACCCACACAGCTAGAAGGCAGGTGGCCTGAGTGACCTGGAAGTAGTTTCCTCCAGTGGCCTGGGCACCTGCAGGTGGGAAACATGGTCCCAGCCCTCATGAAAGAAACATCAGTGCTAATCAGATCAGGCCCCATGCCCTGGACTGGGCATCTCATCCATTTTTCGTGTATTTCTTCCTGAAAATTCAGCTCTAGGGGAGGGAGGATAAAGGAGCTGAGACAAAGTTATGGGGCATGTGAAGGAGGCAGGAATTCTGCACCTTCTGGATTGGTACAGGAAGCCCTTGTAGCACTGAGCTAACAGTACAAATTTGGAGTCAGACGCACCTATGTGGTTCCAGCTCTATTATTTCATTGCTGTGTGGTCTTGAACAAGTCACTTCCCCTCTCTGAACTAATTTTCTCATCTATACCATGAAGCTAATGATAGATGAGCCTGTGGGTGGTGGCTGGCATACAGTAAGTGTTCAAGAAATAGCAGCTTGTTTGCCTAAGGGTTGGTCTGCTCTCATGAGAACTTAGAAAAATGGAATATTTTGTCTTTCTCACTGTCAAGGAGCCCATCTCTCAGACAAGAAGGTCCCTTGCTAAGGAACTCCGACTGTATAAAGGGTACCCTGAGAGGACCTGAACTCATCTTCCGAAGGCCTCCCCTGCCCTGATCTGGGAAGAAGTACCCTAAGTCCCTTTCCCAGGATAGTCCCAAGAAACCAGAAGACAGACAGAAGTGGAGGCACCCTGTCCTCACTGGGTCTTGCTGACCCCCACCGCCGCCCTGCCATGGCTCCCAGGCCACGTGGTTCCCGCTTTACATATCTGTTCTTTCTCTTTTGGAGCCAGGGTCTCGCCTGTGTTAGCTTCATCCTGCGCTTGAGAAGCTCTGCAAGATGCAAAGCTCAGCGCACCAGGCAAGTATGGGACAGCGTGGGAAAATCACCTTCTCTGACCATGGTCAGTGTCTCTGCTTCCAGTAACACAGCCCGAGAACCCCAGGACTTCTTGGAAACAATGCTTTAACCTCCCAAAGCCTAGAGGAGGCATCAGCCCTAGGCCTGGAGGTAGGTGCCCAGAGGCGCGGCTTCAGAACCAAGGACGGCTCTGCATTCTTGCGGGGGCTACAGGAACCTCTCTGGCAGCTGGACGCAGTCTGGAGAGGGTGGTGGCCACTGCACCTTAGGGGAGAACTGGTTACGGGTTGCAAGCCAGGTTGTCTCGTCACGGGATGGGCCTGCTGGGTAACCAGTGAACGATTCAATGACTTGGTTTCAGCCAGGACAAGAGTTAGGAGGAATTAAGGAGTTTAGAGAATTAGAAGACTTTCAGGGAAAGCAATTTAGACTTGAAGTTGGAAGCAAAAGTTTTAACTTGTCTGAGCCTCAGTTTCCTCAGTTATGAAGGATTTATATATCATATGCTATGTATTACATATGTACATAATGCATCACCCTTCTGAGACTTTGTCTCTTTTTGAGGATAAAGCCAGGAGTGTCTGTCTGGCCTGGGAGAGACACTGGGAAGGTCTCAGGGAGAAGTCAGGGATTGGACACTCCATCAGTATGGTGTCTCCACGAAGATTCTACACTGAAGCAAAATAATTCCTATTCTGAGCAGCTCAACAGACATAAAGTTGTCACTCAAGGAGGAGAGAGAGAATCAGCAGAGAAAATCTCAGCTGGCACACACACGGGCACAGCATTCACATTGTCACCGTGGCCCATGTCACAGGCATAGAAGCACACACATACACACATACAAAAACTTGCATACAATACTGTATCTACACCAATTGCACTTGCATATTTGTGTATTTTATATATTTAAGTCCTTAAATTATACAGACAAAAACATACTCACCCCTTAGCCTAGCCACCGTCGCCCTCATGGGATATACTTACTGTCAGCCATGCTCATGGATACACACATGCAATGTGCACACACATGCTTGGGGATAATGCCACATACCTTTTCTCACAGCCACATGCAACATGTGCATAAAAAATGTGTTCACAACTCCTCACTGTCATCTCTTTACATCTTGGCACAAGTCTGTAGCAGTGGTTCCATCCCCCATCCTGGTCCATCATTCCTCTCTGGCCAATGGGCCAAGGGTGTTCTCTGAAGCAGAAATGTGTGGGTGACAGGTTCAGGGGGTGGCACGGATGGTTAGCTGGGCAATTCCTGAACTTCATCCAGGGCCCACTTCCCTAACTACCCTTTCAGTGCACACTGCCATCACTTTTCCCCTCAGAAGCCAGGATTCTGACTCGGGTTCAAATTCTGGCTCCCCTCTCACCAAATACATGACCCCTTTGTCCTCAGTTTCCTTGTTGGTGGAAAGGAGGTGATCACAGCGATGCTCTTTGCAAGGTTGCTGTGCAGATTTAAAAGCATCACACATGGGAAGCCCTTGGTGCTGTGTCTGGCACAGGATGAAAGTGCAGTAAATAAGAACTCATTATTACTGATAAAATAAGCCACCCACACAGATTCCCATCGGAGGCCATGAAGAAAGCCTCTCTTCGCAGCCCCTCTCGTATGAGCGTGTGAGGGTGCAGGGCGGGGGGCAATGACTCTCAGCATCCAAAGCAGATGTCAGTCCTGGGAGAGCAAACGCTGCACCTGGGCACCCCTCCCCTCAACTGCCCAGCCCTTGGGCCACCTTGGCTGAGCCTCCGCTTGAACTTCTCTCCTGCTGGCTCTGTGTTCCTCACCTGAGCCTGCATCATCCCTACTCCTCCCTCCACCAAGGTCCCCAGGCCCCTTTTCCCTTGGGCTTCTGCCACCTCAAAGCTGGAAGGTGGTTTCCTGGATTATTTTGCATTTTTGGTATTCACAGAGAAGCTCTTGTGCTAATCTCCCCACTCTAAATGCTTATCACATTCCTCTTAGAGCCACAGGAGCTCCCCCTCCCCATCTTTTATTCATCACCTTCCACCAGCCCAAACACGGGAGCCATGGAAATGTAAACCCTCCAAGGACTGCGAACTTCAGGCCAGCCGCTGACCCTCCCCAGGAGCCCAGAGCCCAGCACCGGGGAGATGGAGGGGTCCTAATGAAGCACCTGGGCTCTGGGGATGGAGTGACAGAGGTGGCCAGGTCATCACCCTGGGGTGGACGCTGCTGTGCGGGCCAGGACCCCTGACTCCCACAGCCACCCACCTCTTCCCACTCCCAAAGCTTCACCCGTGCCTGCCACCATCACAGAGAAACCCAGCCATGCTCCTTGAGCAACAGTGACAAATGCCAGGCCCCGTCCCTCCCATCTTACTCTCATGCTCTCATTTAACATGATAAATCCGGGAGGGAGCTATAGATAGTGATCCCATGTGATCGATGATGAAATGAACCTCAAAGAGAAGTGACATCCTCAAGGTCATGCAGAAGGCGACCATAAACCCGACTCCAGGACAGGGCAGAAACCCAGAGCCCCACTCAGAGTTGTTTGCTGGTGTGTGTATTACTCACTGGGTTCTTACCGTGAGCCAGTCCTGGCTAACACGGCGATGATTGTAGCGTGAATCAGTCCACAGCAAGGTACGAGATATTCTGTCGTGCAAGTTAAGTGCTTCATCTGGGAACTCCAGAGGTCTGTGCGATCTCAGAGAGGAGAGTGCCTAATTCAAATTTAGATGGAGTCACAGAGATTTGCAGTGACAGCTGGGATTAGCACAGGGCAGAGGGGGTATGAAGAACAGGGAAAACTCTTGTGACCCAGCATGGGAGAGGAGGAAAGTATTATGCACATGCATGTGCTTTTCTGGGGTGGGGGTCCCCTGGGAGGTAAGGACGGATGAACTCAGAGAGGGGCCAGATGGGAAAGGTTCACTTGGAGTCTTGGACACCTCTTTCCTAGGTTCCTCCAATTAACTCCCAGCCATGGTCCTTGCCAGGCTGAGAGGGTCTGAGTGGTCCAGAGAGTCATCTCCCAGGAGGTTTCAGAGTTGCTTTAGAGTGATCCAAGGGCAGCAAAGCTGGCTGCAGAGCAATGGAACCCTGAGGGTGGCAGCATAGATGCTGCATCTGATGAAAGCAGAAGCTTCCCGGGGCCCAAGGCTTTCCTTTCGACCCCCACACTCTCCCTTAAGGAATCTGCTGTTTTGTGGGTGACACCTAGAAGAGCCATCAAGAGCTGGGCAGTGGAACTTCCGGGAAGATGGCGACCGGGTAGGCAGCAGAGAGAGAACCTCCCAGAGGATTACCACCCAAACAATGAAATATAGCAATATGAAGACAGAAATGAGGACTTCCAGGAAGAAGACAACCAGCCGAGAGAGCGAGTGCAGAGGGAAGAACGGCTTCAGCTCCTGAACCCGACAGAGAACGCGCTACTGGGACAAACTGCGCCAAACCAGGCAGCGCTCCGGGATCCTGCTCAGAACCCCACCCCCGCAGCCAGCTCTGCGCAAACTGGAGCAACAGCGACCAGCCGGCGGGATTTCTGAGTCGGGGAAAATTTCCATCCAGGGAAAAACATCTGAACGGCACTCCTGTCTGCTCGATCACAGGGTGAGTTAAGTGCGCGCTCTAACCGGTTTTTCCTGAATCAGGAAGAAGCTCAGCCCAGTGAGAGACATCAAAGCAGCTTTAAGGACTGCGGGATCTCCCGGGTGGGAAGACCTACTTAGGCGCCCCAACGGGTTTTGTGAGGGGGGAAGGAGCTCCACCCAGGGAGGAACACCTGAGTGGCCTATCTGCAAGAATCCTGGGGTGGCGAGCTGTTTATTCACCCCGGCCAGGTCTTGGGG